>NW_004624866.1:5035844-5049912 GCF_000247695.1 Heterocephalus glaber
TAGGTTGGAAGTTATTTTCTTTTAGGGCTTGAAATACTTCACTCCAGGCTCTCCTTGATTTGAGGGTTTGTGTTGACAAATCTGCCGTGATTCTGATGGGCTTTCCTTTGTAAGTGATTTGTTTCTTTTCTCTAACTGCCTGTACAATTTTGTTCTTCTGTTGGGTTTCTGGGATCTTGACTACTATATGTCTAGGTGTAGATGTTTTTTGGTCTTGGCTTGGTGGAGTTCTATATGCCTCACTTATCTGTATGTCCAATTCTCCACCTCTGTCTGCGAAGTTTTCTAGTATTACTTCTGTGAACAGTTTTTTAAGTCAATTATACTTTCTCCTGTTTTTTCGTGGACTCCTATCAGTCTTATGTTATTCTTTGCATCATCTAGCAGCTGTTGGATTGATTTCTCATGGTCCCTTACTATCTTTAAGAAATCTCTGTTTTCATGGTCCTTAACTGCAATCCTGTCTTTTATATCTGATATTCTATTTTCAGATTCTCTTAGTCTGCTCTGTATGCTTTCAATGGAGTTTTTGATCTCCTCAATATCTGTTTGAATCTGTTTCATGGATTCCATTTCTCTCTTATGTTGGGTGAACATGGTTTCCATTTCTTTCTTATGCTGGGCATTCATGACTTACAGCATGTTTCTGAGCTCATCTATTTTTTTTTATCAGTTTCTGTTCTAGAACCTGTAATCATGTCTTTCACTCTACTCACCATCTCTGTATTTATCTGGGAGATCATTTCTGCTTTGAATTTTTCTAGAGCCTCATGTATCTGCTTTGTTACTTCCTGTGCTATCAGTTCAGGGTGTCCAGGTGGTTGATTATCTGACTTTTCCACCTCATTTCCCCTAGAATTTTTTGTGGTGTGGAAGCCTGCATTTGTGCCTTGCTTAAATGTCTTCTCATTTCTGTTTTTGGTTCTGTCCTTGGTTTAATTCCTGGGTTGATATTTCAAAATTGCTTGATGCAGGTATCTTTGTTGCTTGTGTTTGAAAACCTTATGGAATGATTGCTTTTCAGAGGTGTCTTCCAAATATGGCTTGTGTTTAGGTTTTGAGGCTCTAATGACTGTGAGGCTATTGTATTTTCCTTATACCAGGAAGGAAAACTGATTAGATCAATCACAACATGTTAGGCCAAATGTTATAATCAGCAATACCATAGCATCAAGCACAGCTTAGAAAATGACAATTTGTGGTAGTTATTAATCTATCACATTTAACCACATGAAGTATAATCCCCTGTGTCTCTGTAGTGTGGGACCAGGTAGCAGAAGAGCCGGAAGGCAGGGGAGGGGGGATGGGGATGGAATTGGGCCTTGAAGGCACCTGCTCGGTGGAGAGGAGCACCGGATGAAGGTGGGGCTCCAAGCTGCTCCCATATGAATTCTTACAATTTCCAGTCCTAAATTATTTTTTATGGATTATGGGCTATATGCTCTTCTCTCATTCTGTCTCTTCATGTAGGTCTTGGCTCACATGACCCTTATTTTATGGTTGCCCTGTGGAAATGGGGGATCAAACTCACTCAAAAATTGCCTCTGCAGTGGGGATTGATGGTGCCACACATGCCCTGAGAGGGTGTGAAGAGATTCAGCATTTGCATCCTGAGGTTCTTTGAGGACAGTTGGGCAGGCTCCCAAGCATGTTGGCAAAAGGCTTGAGAGATTTGGTAGGTAAAACTGCATTGGGCTTTTATGGTAGTTACTGGTTTGAGTTGGGGGTGGTTTGTGTTGAGCTTCCTACTAGAGCCAAAGAAGGTTGCACATGGACTTTGCTATTACTTCCTTCCCCGTATGGAAATCAAGAGGGGAAGAGGGATGGAGAGGCTTGAAAGCTGTCAGCCGTTATCAAAATTGAACAACATAAAAAATTGATCTGGCTCCTCCCTGAATTACAGTCCTTCTCTGAGAGGCTTTTTATGGCCACCACTCATCAGTACTTGGTTTTCTATTAAAAATGTATCTGATTGTTTTTTCTCCCACTAGATTATGAGAGCTTTGTCTGATTTGTTCATCAGTTAATTCTCAGGGTTAAGAACTGTGCTGGGCAGTGGAAGGCTATCTTAGTTACTTTTCTCATTGGTGAGACAAAATACCAAATACCCACAAGTTAAGGGAGGAAAAGTTTATTTAGCTCAAAGTTTGTAGAGGTTTCAATCCGTAATTGGCTGGCTCCAAGGCAGGGTGGCATGGCACAGGGACATCAGAGGAGGAGCAGTTCATGGTGGGCAGAAGGTAGCAGAGCAAGCAAGGGACCTTAGCAGCTTCTTTCTGCCCCTTTTGTACTCTTATCCAGGCTACTGGAATTAGGGTGGTGCCACACCAACTGGTGGACTGATTTAGTCATCACACATCTTTAATCCCAGCATCACACACTCTAGATTCAGCCACCTCTGAAGCTCCACCTGTGACCGCATGAGGCTTTGGGGGGACATCTAGTTAGAAACCATAATATTCTGCTCCTGTTCCCCCAAAGACTCATGTGATTTTTTTTTTTGAACTGGGGATCAAACTCTGGACCTTGCGCTTGTAAGGCAGGTGGCGGAACCACTGAGCTAAATCCCTGGCCCCCATGTACTTTCCATTACGCAAAAAGCAGTTAGTCCATCTCTAAGAGTTGCCACAGTTGTAACTTTTTCAGCATTGGTAAAAGTCCAATTCCAAAGTCTCCTCTGAGATTTAAGGTAAACTCTTAGATGCAAGCCCCTGTACAAATGAAAAGAAAGTTAAATACTTCCAACATTCAATGGCACAAGGTAGACATTCCATTCCAAAAGGTACAAAGAGGGGGACAGAAAGGAAGGGGACCCAAACAAGCCCCAAATCCAGCAGGGCCAACATTAAGCTCTGTAGTTCCATGTGCAGTGCCCAAGACAATCTGTGGCGAGACGTGAACTCCAAAGGCCTTGGGTGGCCCCGCCTCCGTGGCACTTCCAGTGGTGGTAGCTCCCATGGCTTCTCTCTTGGACCAGCTCTGCTCCCTTCTTGCAGGATTCCTCAGATGACCCATGTTCCTGGCTTCTCTAAACTTCTGGAGCTTGAATGCATCTTTGGCTTCACACTCACAGCTGCACACACGGCCCCTCAGGGCCACACGCCCTGGCCTCCCAGGCCTCTTCTGAAATCTGGGTGAAGCCTTCCTGACCCCACCACTCTTGCATTCTGCATGGACCTGAAACCAGCACCATGTGGACGATGCCAAGGTTTGCTGCCATTGGAGCAGTAGCCAGGTGTCTTCTCTTGTGGCTGTAGGGATCAAGTACCTGGATCACCAAGCACTCTGAACTCAATTCCAAGGAACAGATTCTCTAGGCCACTGCCATTCTGGAACATAGTGCTCTGGGGTTCTCTTCTCAAAACAGATTCTTTCACTTTTGCAACTCTGAGGGTACAAAGGCTGGACTCTTACTGGTTCTTGTGATGTCTTCAGGCCATCTTTTCTGTTGTCTTCTTCTGAAACACTTGGTTTTTTTTCTCTAGTCTTTTTAGTGACCGATTTCTCCTCTGTTCCATCTTTGTAGGCTGCAACTTTACTGGAGCTTCCTTTCTGGAAAAACTCAGAATGTTTTGAATCATTCTGCTGGTCTCTTTGCTTTTGATTCTCAAAATATTTCTGGCCAAAAGCCCCGAACACTAGCCATGCCATCTCCTCAACATTAGATTGCCTTGAAATTTCTACAAGATTAATTAGTCTTCTGCCCTTAATCTTAGTCTCAGGCAAAGTCTGTGGACACGAGCAAAATGCAAACTTTCTGGCAATCCATAACATACACTGTCTGGAGTCCAACAACCAATGCAGCCCTTCCTCGCAGCAGAAACCCCCTGAGCCTGGTATTTACCAGCATTGTTTTTATCAGCATTCTGGTCTTCTGAGCTCTGACAAGAATCTCCCATCAAGTACAGGCTAAGGGATTCCACTTCTACTTTTTCAGCTGGCATCTTTGAACTTTTCCAAACTCTTCCCACAAGCCAGTCCCAAATGCTCCTAAACCACATGGTCAGGTATAGTCACAGCAATGACCCCACTTCTCTGGTACCAAATTCTGTCCTACTTACTTTTGTCATTGTTGAGGTAAAATACCTAGTACCCAAAGAAAAGAGAGGCTTATTTAGGTCACAGTTTGTAGAAGTTCCATTCCATAATCAGCTGGTTCCAAGGCAGGGTGGTGTGGCAGACAGGAATCACAGAGGAGAAACAGTTCATGGTGGGCAGAAGGTAGCAAAGCAAGCAAGGGACTTTAGCAGCTTCTTTCTGTCCCTTATATCCAGGCTGCTGGGATTAGGGTGGTGCCAAACCAGTTAGTGGACTAATTTAGTAATCACACAACCTTAATCCTAGCATCACACACTCTAGATCCAGCCACCTCTGAAAAAGCTCCTGTTATAACTGCATGAGGCTTTGGGGGAACATCTAGACACAAACCACAACATAGGCTCTGGGTAGATATTTACTGAGACTGCTGTGGCATGAACCAATCTGATGCCCAGGTGATGGGCTGTTTCTCTAACTCTTCCTCTTTGTGACAGTCTTGTCTAGTCCTTCTCATCTGTGGCTCCCAAGTCACTGAGTAGACCTTCCTTTCTTAACACAAGTTCATTCATGGTAAGTAGCCTCATTGTTAGAGTGGCATTTGCTCCCCAAAGATTTGGAGATGCGATTAATCTGAGGGATTGGCAGTTATCCACAGTATTTTTTGATTATTAAGAATCTACACTTTGGCATGTGATGTCCATGAATTTATCCAGGCTACTTAATAATAACACATTTTTGACAATTTATTCAGTGATTCTCTACATTTTGTAATGTGTAATGTGGAGATAATAGTACTCAGCTGTTAAGCTGGTTGTGAGGCTTAAATAAGTTAATACCTGTAAAAGTTTAATAGTATGTGGCATATATTAATTTTATTAATAAACATTAATTTTATTACAATTATTAGTCTTTTCCATCATTCGTTTGACACACACACACACATTTTTTTTTGGTGTCTTGAGACAGGGTCTTTATGTAGTTTAGGCTGGTCTTAAATTCACTATGTAGCCCAAGGTGGCCTTGAACTCTGAGTGATCCTCCTGCCTCAGCTTTCTGAGGGCTGGAATTACAGGTATGCGTCACCATGTTTGGCCCACAATCCCTACTTACTGAGTATTTACTATATCCCCAGGACTAGTCTAGGTGGTGGGGCCAGTGAGAAAAATGGACCAAAATCCATGCTCTCTTAGAATTTAAATTTGCATAGGAGTTAGCAAAAATAAAAAGATAAATAAGAAAACTACATACTGTGTTAGGATGTGGTATGTGCTAAGAAGCAAAATGAAGCAAGGTCAGAAAAGAGCTGTACCATTAAATAGGGTTGTCAGAGAAAGACTTTAATAAGAAGATGACATTTAAGTAAAAACCTGAAGGAGATGAGGGAGGAAGACAAGTATTTAAATGGAAGTGTTCCAAGCAGAGGTTATAGCAAGTCCGAGGACCCCAAGGCAGAATCATGCCTGGTGTGTTTGAAG
This sequence comes from Heterocephalus glaber, assembly GCF_000247695.1. Next base: position 5,041,358 of record NW_004624866.1, read on the forward strand.
AGCAAAAAGAGTAAGTAGTAGACATGATCTGAGAGGTCATAGGAACTCCACATGTCATGCTCTGACTTTTACTCCAAATGAGAGAGGAGCTCTTTCAGTTTAGAGCAGAGGAGTACCTGTTCTCTCTTGCATTTTAACAAGATCAGCCTAGCTGCTGAATTAAGAATAGACTTAATTAAGGGACAAATAGAGGGTGGAAACAGAGATACCAGTCAGAAGGCTGAAGCAATACTGTAATTCAGGCAAGAGATGCTAATGACTTGGCCCAGAGTCTGCAGTGGAGAGGGTAAGTGATTAACTTCTGGGTACATTTTGAAGGTGGTGTCAATAGGATTTTACTAATGGGTTAAATGTGGGGAGTAGGAAAAAGGGAGTCAAGGATGACTTTTGAAGGTTTTGGGCCTGAGCAAGTGTTAAGAATGGGGTTCCCATTTTTAAAAGATAATAAAGAAGGCTGAAGATGTAGCTTGGTGTTAGAAGTTCAATCCCTAATACAAAAAAAATTAGTTTTCTGGGAGAAAAGATGAAATCAAGGGCTTTGTTATGGGCATGTTAAATGTTGAGATGGCTGTTAAAGATTCAAGTTTATGAAAGTGTGGAGTTCACAGGGAAGGTTGGGGCTGAATATTTAGAAGTCCTCTCTTATCCTTGGCAGATACATTCTAAGACTCACAGCTGAAACCAAGGGTCGGGGTCTGTCCTTCCTTCCTGTCTGTCTAGAGAGCTTAATTTATAAATGAAGCACAGGGAGCAATTAATAACAATAGCTAATTATAAAATAGAATAGTTGTAGCAATATACTATAGTCAAACTCCCAGCATCACTCCTCATGTGTTTTGGGACGATTAGTGAGAAAAATAAGAGTTACTTAAAGACAAGTTGTGTGATACTGTGACATTCAATCTGGTAATAGTTACTGAGAGTTGAATGAGTGGGTAGAATATACAGAGTGGGTACACTGGACAGAGGGATGGTTCATGTCCCAGGCAGAATGGAGCGCAACAGCAAGAAACTTCATCAAGGTACTCGGAAAGGTGTTCAATTTAACACTTACGGATTGTTTATTTGTGGGTTTTTCCATCTATTATTTTCGGACTGTTTGCATCTGTGAGTAACTGAGACTTCAGAAAGTGAAACTGTGGGTCCGAGGGGCTGGCTGAATGGATTTTGGACACATCAGATGTGCCCAGTGCCCTCAGAACCTGTTGCCCTACTTTTGGTATCTATCGAAGCTGCACTGGGCAGGCTGCTGTGAGCTCAGACTTACCTGGAGTTTGCATCTTTTTACTTTTCTATTAATGGCCTTCTCTGAAGGTCACTGCAGCCCAGCTAGATTAGGGAGTTAATGCTGCTTCCAGGGAACCTCCTACCAGTGGGAGATTAAGCACATGGATAGAACTTGAGCATCCTAGGGGGCAGGTGCTTTGTACACTTTGAGGAGGCTCAGCAGAATTAAGCTCCAGTTGCTCATAGCAGGGATTGAAAGTGCTCATTTTCATTGGCTTTTCCCCATCCTATCTTTTATTTTCCTAACCTCTCCTTCCTGATTAATTGGATAATTTCCAAAATAAATACACTGTACCAAAGCCCTTTCTCAGGATCTTCTCTCAAGTGAACCTGTAGTAAGAGGTATCTTCTGAACCCTAGCCAAAGCAACTCCATTTTTGTGGTGGACCCCTATTTTAACTGTCCAGTGGACCCTTGCTGTGGTGGGTGCCGAGGTCGTGTGTCAGACTATAGCACGACAAGCTATCTTAATTAGTGCTCTGTTAAACTAGTAGTTTAGTGAAGAGGGGGGATTGTGACTTCAGTATACTGACTTCAGTATCTTGTCCACTGCTTTGTAAGTAACTCCTGATAAACTCATTTACTTAACAAGCTGGACTTGTCCAAGTCATTCTTCGAACTGTTGCTCCCTCTCAGTTTGGAGACAGACATTTCTTTTATGTCTGTCTGGGAAATTCACACAACAGAACCCAAACAAGACAACTTGTAAAAGGCATTTAAAGCCATAAGACTGGGTGCAACCTCCTGGAGAGGGCATATAGACAAAAAAAGAGGTTTGGGAACTGAGGTATGAGGTAGCTCTGCTTTTAGAGCAGTGGTTCTCATCCCAGGTGAACAACAGCGCCACCCAGGGCTGCTTGCTAGCCCACCATCCCTAGGACCAGTCCTAGGTGAATTCAGTCAGAATCCCTGGGAGTGAGCTTTAGCACCACTCTCTTTGAAAAGCTTCCTGGGTGAGTCTAATATATAGGGAGGGCTGAGAATCACTGGCTTAGAGGTTGGGAAGACAAAGGCCTCGCAAAGGAGTCCAGCAAAAGAGGTGCCAAAAAATTACCAAGTGGTGCCTCGAAGCCAACAGAAGAAAGGGTCCCAGGGAGGTAGGGAAGATAATTGTACCAAATGCTGCCAGGTCAAGTCAGATGCCCCCGAGAGTCACCAGTGGATTTAAACACAGGGTACCACTGGTGACCTCAGAAAGAGCAGTTTTAGTGGAACAGTGAGCAGGGAAGTCTGACTGGAATGAGTCCAAGAGAGAATAGATAGTTTAAAGTTAGAATTTAACATCAACAGTGTTTTTGAAGGAGTAGGGCAGTAAAAGGGAGTAGAGAGACGGGATGCTAGTTGGAGGGAGAAGCGGGACCAGAAGAGGGTTTTTATGATGACATGTTCATAGGCAGATGCTGACAGGAATGGCCCAGGGGAAAGAGAACACTGGTGACTCAGGAGAGAAGAGGGGACCTACTGGAGCCCGGTCTTGGAGTGAGATCCAAGGCGTGCGCGGAGAGCCGGGCTATACAGGGCTTGGGCAGTGTGCACACAGCCACAGGGGAGAGGGCCAGGGCTGGGACTCACTGCGGGCAGGAGGGTAGAGGGGCGGTTCCTTCTGGCAGCTTCCAGAAAGCTCTGAGGGACACTTACTCTGGGTGGCCCTTGGTGGTCCTGGGCTGCACCCTGCACCGGTGACAGCTGCATCAGATGCCCGCTGTGAGTTCTTTCCTCACTCCGGCTTTACTAAGCATTTGGGATAGATGGAGCAGAGCCTGCTGCTCTAAGCACAACTCTTCATGTGTACTTACAGATTTTTACTGTGCTCTAGACTCATCTCTAGCCACATTTAAAAACATGCGCAAACAAGAGTGAATGCACAGAAGAAAAACTCAGTGTTTCATAGTATGACTGTGACTGTTGAAACCGACACTGAATGTTTTCTGCAATCTTATCAGAACCACACGGGGGCACTATGTCTTTAAAATTGTACTACTGCATGTTCCAGTCAGATGATTGAAACAGTGGGATTTTGACCTTCAATTCCTGAAATTTATTTTCCTTTTAAATGAGAAACTCTTGTGTCATAATAACAAAAAATGTTCTGCGCCTCATAGAACATTTAAGTATTCTAGACTTCTGGGTTTTTAATACAGTCTGACCCTGGAGTAATCATTCTTTTACTTTTATAGCCGCTTCCTGTGCTTTTAAAGCACAATGCATGTTTTTCTTTCTCCCCCGTGACATGCTTGCTGTGGAAACGGTGGGCCAGTAGTGAATCCAGCTTGTGTTCATATTGCCTGGAAAAAGGCAGTTTGAGAGAATTTAGGGAAAATACCTTTGTCTTTCTTGGTTCCCACTCCACTGTTTCCCAGGTCTCAAGTTTACACTTTTTATGGAGTGAGAGAAAATTCTTTTGACTTATTTTCTATTTTCAGTTAAAGCTATCAGACTTATTTATATAAAAGGTGGAGGTTTTGATAGCACAGAATTTACTTACTGGTCTAGCAATATAGAAGCTAGTGGTTGCACATAATTTAACTCAAATGACAAGTTAGAAGTTAACAATGGGTTTTAGATTTCTGGCTTTGCAGTTTTTAGGTGAGCAGTGCCTGCCATATTGATACAACAGTGACAGGTCCCTAAGGATGTAGCACCCTTCAGTTGTGTGATGCTATGATTTTGAGGAAAGATACAATGATACCTACCATAGTTGGCATGCTAAATTAATAAGCATTGATTGTAAGAGGTACTTTCAGGGCTATTTCACAATTCAGTGGTAAAGTAATATAGACTCTTTTAATGGCAGTAAGAAAATTACTGTCGTGTATGTGAAGGCTTTATGGAAGCTGCTTAAATAGATGAGCAAAAATAGTTAAAAGTGGATATCATAAGCTAAATAATCACAAAACCTGTGTTTATACATTTTCATTTTTTAATTACTGCATGTTTTCTCAATTCTTGAACTGGTGAAGAATTAATCCTTAAACTAGGTATATTAGGGTGCTCCTGGCATTTTTTTGTATCTCTATCTTAATTCATTCATTGTATTTCATCTTGAATATCACTTGTTACCACCCTAAGCAGGCATGTTTACCTCTAGGACACAGGTCTAATGTACCTGAAGTTTAAGAGCTTATTTTTCTAGCTTTATGATAGCATAAATGCTTCAAGTCTTTGAGTTCTTATACTTAAGTTGTTTCTCGTTTTGTTTTCTTTTTTGGTACTGGGGATTGAATTCGGGCCCTTGACGCTTGCGAGGCAGGTGGCGGAACCACTGAACTAAATCCCTGGCCCCTGAAGTTGTTTTTCAAAACAGAGCCAGCAGCTTTGGTGAGCAAAGCTATTAAAACTTAATCCCAGGAATTGGTTTGAAATGCTAGTTCTACATACTATGCCCTAGGGACCTTTATTCAAGCCCACTCTCTTTTCATGTTTTGTTCAAACTTAATTTAGTTTTGCTTTCCTTGGATCTCCTCAAATTTGCCAAGTGCAAACATTGTCAAGAAATAGAAATTCAAGGAACCTCAAAACAGCATTAAATTCCTTCTCCATGGTCACCTGGGTCTTAGTGATTAGTTTTGAGTCTTGTCCATGGTCTTGTAGATGAGTCATGGAAACATCATAGGTAATGACATAGCTGTGGATCCGTACAGAAAATTATGTTTTTTATGATTGTTTGGCTTCATGCTATTTCATTAAGGAAAAATCAAACCAAGAGTCAAAGTGTACTCTAAGCATAAACATGTGATTTTGCATGGAAGATTGAAACAAATGTAGAGATTTCAGAACCTTAAAATCAATGCTTTTATGTACAGACATCAAGCATATAAAAAACAGGGAGATCTGTGACATTCTAGCATTGCTTTGAAAAGGAATATTGCACTTATTTTGCATTTTTAATTGACACATAATTGTGCATATTTATATGATATAGTGTTATACTTCAGTGCATATATGCAGTATGTAATGATCATGTCAGGATATTTGGCATATCTATCACCTCAAATACTTATCACTTATTTTGGGACATTTAAAGTCCTGTCTGGACTTTCACAACTTTTCAGTGTGTTTGAAGTGAGGATGTGTGTGTTGAGGGAGATTAATGGCAATTTATCTTTTACTATAATACATTAAAAATATTTTTAAATTTTTAAAATGTCCTAGCTATTTTGAATAATATAATTACTGCCAACCAATTTTGCACTTTTTGTCCAACTTAAAACCAGAAAGTTTTAGAAACATTATAGTAATACAAATTATTTTTGATCACTGTTTGAGTTTTTATATCATACTTAGACTGAATTAGTGGCTTTTTGCCACATTCTCTCAAATGCATTCCTTGTTATGATTTGAGTCATTGATATGTCTTTTACTGTACAATAGTTAATGGTTTCACATTCCCTCCACCACTTTTCTTTGATGGCTGTGGGCTTTGTGTGATTTATCTGTGCCCTTCACCCAGAGTATAATGAAGTGGTGAACACCAAACACATAGGGCTTATTTGTAGGAGTTAAGTTAAGAGTAGCAGCTTGAGTGGTTGAAGATGATGCAGAGATGACTAGGGGGGAGAGATGCAACTAATAAGCAAATTGCCACAGAGGAGCAGTGAAGTTCTTTGTTTCCCTTGGATTTTATGTGATGGTTTATGTGCAGTAGCTACAGTTGTCAGGGAACGTGTCTGTCCGTGTGCTTGTGAACTTAAGATGGTGGATCAAGATAACGTATTTGAAAGTAAAGAGCTTATAGTTCTTGAAACCATATAGTCTTAATTTTAAGAGTATGTTCTAGTAGAGAAAATCTTTTCATGAGGAGGACAAAATATAAAAAGCCAGTGTTTGTAAGACATAATAATAAGCAGTACCCTTCTTAAGATAAGAGAATTGAAGAAAGAAGGAAAGAAAAAAAAGGAAACCAAATTGCTTTCAACTTTTTAGTTTTCTTCCTTTCCTATTTAAGACTCAATGTCTAGTTTCCTGTGGGTTATCTCCCATCCTCTGAAGTCTAAATCTAATGCTGTTTTTTCATAATTAAAAATACATTCTTTAATGTGAGAAAAATATATTATTTCTGTATTCAAGGGAGAAAGACAATATCTACTAATACCCACCAAACTAATACAATTACATTTTCCCCATATACACCTCACAAAGCAAAAATAAATTATTAATCCATTTACAAAGTGGCAATCAGGAACTGGTTTCATTAGGACAATTTTAAAAGATTTTTTTTCACCGATTTTTGTCAGATGGCTTTAAATTATATAAGAAGGAATTTGCTGGAAACACTAAATATGACCAACTATGAAAATAAATGCTGATCTCTCCAGAGGCAAAAGTATCATAGGATAACCCTCATAGAAGGAAAAAGCAAATGAAATTGAGCAGTCACAAACTCCATTTAATGCCTTTTCCCCCTTCCTATTACATTGTCTTGTTTTCTGTTAAAAAAGAAAAAACTTAGAAGAATTCAACCTCTGGAATAACCAGTATCAGGTTTTCTATTATAACATGAGGGAGAAGAAAAGGATATCTAGTTAAAAGTTATCTAGTCTTTCTCTTAAGCTTCTTGTTTTAAAATTATTGGTACAAGTAGACTGGATGTGTGAAAATCCATAGGACTTCAGAATTTGCAAATCATCCAGCCAGTAATGACTGAGCGTTCCTTAATGGCTGCTTCCTGAGTTTGCACCCTTGTAGCCACAAAGTGCAATTTGAAATCCCTTGACATTAGCCAGTAGTCCTCTGGAGGAATGCTTCCTCTAGCCAACACAAGCACTTTACATTGTCTTTCTAGCTCACGCAAGGTGGATTTTGGCTAAAGAGAAAAGAGGAAAGGAGTGTGATAAGTTATGGAAACATTTCAATCTATTGCTATCTCCAAATTATCTCTAAAAATAAACTGCAATTTGTTTATTCAAACTTACTGCTTTAAGAAAATAATACATGTAGCCCTATTACTGATTCTTTAAATTCTATGCTATCTTAGATAAATACTTAACGACAAGCTGACATTGAATAATCTTGGTTCTAAATTTATAATATAGTATGTACTAGGAATGATCCTACTTTTTATGTTTACAAACGTAAGTGGCCAGTTGTCTTCCAAGGGAGGTTCTTTTCTGTCCTTCTTACTTAATTCTTCTAAGGGACCTTCAAAATCACATGCCACAAAAATAAGACATTCTACCGTAGTAGCTGCTAAAAGTTACCTAAACTTTCCCTCAGGTTTCTATTTTTAAAATTCAATAAGTAGTATTCATCCATGTTGTCATATGATGTTTAGTAATGACTGTGCTTATTATTCAAGTATTACAACATTTTTCTTATAATTCATATACTTGCTTTTTAAAAACCATCTGTGCCACAGCAGCATAGTCCTTATTTTGTTCATTGTTTTCATTTTCTTGAGGACTAGTGTTTTTTACATCTGGTCTTGGTGGTCCTTGAGGGTCTAAATCATCCTCATCCTATCCACTTCCAGCTTGTGGAGACTTTTGTTCCTCATCCACTGCTGACTGAAGCTCATTTTTAACCTGGCCCAGCTTATCTCCATTTTCTTCATTGGTACCTCCATTTACACGGGCAGGACTGGCCTCTCCGCTGTGCTCAAGGGTATCAGCAGCATCTCTGCCTCCTTCTTCCACAGCTCCACCATTCATCCTGAAAAGTCTTCTTTCTGCTCTGCATCTGTGTTTGATTTCTCTCCATCTTCTTCCTCATCAATTCTTCCCGCTGGCCTCTTGTCGACTGGAACCTCAACCTGAGTCTCTTCATCTTCCTGGACTTCTGCCGGTCCCCACATTTTGGACCTCTCTGCTCCAGCTTTGAAAATGCCTTCATTGCTGTTAAGAATTGTTTGTTGTGGCTTCGGGCTACCATACCACTGCCCCCAGCACAGAGGAACAGAGGCCCCAGCGCTGAGCAGCTGAGCCTTTCTGGCTGCCATACACTGCCCCCAGCACAGAGGAGCAGAGCCCCGCCCAGTGCCTAGGAGGTGAGCCGCTCCGGTGACAGCAGTACCCCCCCCCCACGCCCCTGTTGAAATGAGAAGATGGGTAAACAAGTCTCAAAACCAGACTTCCAGATCACCTAAAGCAACTCCAAAGGGAAATGAGATGGAACAAATGGATACTCAACCACCTGGACTCCCTGAACTGGCAAGAAAAGAAGATCTGGAAAAAATGAAATCAGAAATGATTTCTCAGATAACTGAAGAAATTGTGCCCATAGTGCAAGACATGATTAATAAATCTAGAGAGGACACAGATAAAAAAATAGAG
>NW_004624866.1:5074032-5117747 GCF_000247695.1 Heterocephalus glaber
CAATAAACTTAATGGAAAAAAAAAATCCCAGCACTCAGTGAGGGTAAGGCAGAGGGATTACAAGCTCAAGTCCAGCCTAGCCTAGTTAGTGGCTTATCTAGACCTTGTCTTTGAATTTAAAAAATTTTTTTCAAAGGGCCGAGGAAGGGATGTAGCTCAGTGCTAAGCATCATGGGTTCAATCCCCAGTACTGCATCAGAAAAACAATTGATATAACATACATTTTAATCTCAAGAGGGTATATTTCAACCCATAAAAGGCAGATAAGATAGGGCTATGTTATATCTTGTAGTGTGTTGTGTCTTTAGCCCTGGTTGCTTAATGGCTTTGAGCAAGTGGCTCTAATCTCTGGGGGGAAGATGAGTAGCCAGTTAGATGGCAGAGGCTAGCCTCAGGCTGGCAGAGGAAGGCTGAACTGACTTTCTCCTTGAAGACAACCAGTTACTGACCATCTTTCCCTGTGTCATTTTGGTTATATAGGGTCCCAGGAGGCCCAGCATATCCCATAGCAGGAAATTAATGGCACAGATGTTACTTTGTGCAAATCTGTAGTTTAGTGTCATTTGGATACCCTGATTCCTCTCTGCCTTCTCCTGAACGTTTTAAAGAGTAGCTTTAGATTTATTGAAAAACTGTGAGGGCAGTATGGAGAATTCCTCTATATTCTACACCCCAGCTTCCCCCATAATTAACATCTTACCTTAGTATGATACTTTTGTCACAGTTTATGAGCCAGTACCGATACATTATTAAGATCTAAAGTATCTGCCATATTCAGACGTCCTTAGTTTTTGTCTAATGACCTTTCTCCGTTCCAGGATCCCATCCAGGCTCCCACATGACACTTAGTTGTTATATCTTCTAGGCTCCTTTTGGCTGTGATAGTTTTCTCTGCCCTATTTTTCAGCCTACTTTGAGCTACTTTCCTTGAGGCTTTTTTTTTTTTCTTTTGCATTTTTAGTAAATGCCTGATGGTGGATGTCCACAGGACTGTTGAATTTCCCCATTAATCTTTCCATCAGCAAACAGGTATGTAGTACTTACTAGGTGGGGTAACTGAACCTAATGGCAGAAGCATAGTAAATTACCCTTCCTGTGCCAGTGCTGCTCAGCCCTTTCAGGCGCAGCAGAGCCCCAGGAGACCCTGTTAACACACAGGCTCTTGCTCAGTCACCTGCCGAAGGGTGGAGGTCTTGCTTTCTTTCTTTTTTTTTTTTTTTGGTACTGGGGATTGAAGTCGGGTCCTTGCGCTTGTGCAGCAGGCGGCGAAACCACTGAGTTAAATTCAGGTCCCAAGTCTTGCATTTTTAACAGGCTCCCAGTGCCCCACGCTGCAGGGCCCACACTGTGAAAATCAGGACCCGAAGACTTGTGCAGAGCTTCCTGGGAGGTGCTGGTGAGAGCACCTAGGGTTCTGGTGTGGAGGGGGAGGGAAGAGTTAGATATATTGTATGTGGCTCTCTCTGCCATCAAGAAGTTTATGGTTCTGTTAGAAAAACAGAAGAGACCAAGCCAAACAGAGGAAAGGTGAAGTGCAAAATGGAGATTAAGACAGTAGATGGCAGGTACTTCACATCTATCAGATTGGCTTTTACCAAAACGTCCAGAAAATAATGAGTGTGGACAAGATGTGAAGAAATTAGAACTCTTATATGTTGCAGGTAAAAATATAAAATTGTATATCCACTGTATGAAGTGGTATAGGAGTTCCTAAAAAAAACAGCAGAATTTTTTTTTCTCAAAAGTTGAATATAAGTTCCTCAAAAAATTGGACCCAAGTTGCATGTAGTCCTAGCTACTTGGGTGGCTCAGGCAGGAGGGTTGCTTGAATCCAGGTGTTTAAGACCAGCCTGGGCAACATAGTGAGACTTTGTCTCAAAAAAAGTTCTATGCAGAATTACTGTATGCTCCTAAAGTTTCACTCCTGGATATATACCCAAAATACACTTGATCTTAGCCAAAAGGCCGAGAAGCAGTTATGTACCTAAAATAATCAAAAGCAGAACTTTGAACAGATGCTTGTATAACCATGGTCATGGCAGAATTATTGACAATAGCCAAACAGGGAAGGAGACACCTCAATTGTTCATCAACAGATGAACAGATAAAGAAAATGCATACAAACATACAATGGGATATTATGGCTTTATAAATTTTGTTAAGTGGTACAGTAGGGATGAAACTTGAAAACATTATGCTAAGAGAAATAAGCCAGTTACAAAAGAACAAATACTGTAGAATCTCACTTATAAGGCCTACCTAGAGTATGTTAAATTCAGAGACAGAAAGTCAGTAGTGGTTACCAGAGTCTGGGGGAGAGGAAGGAATGGAGAGTTAGTGGTCAGTGTTTGAGAAGGTGAAAAAATTCTGAAGACGGATTGTGATTATGGCTGCAAAAAATGTGAATGTAATTAATATCATTGAACTGTGTACTTAAAAATGGTTAAGATGGTAATGTTTTTGTTGTGTATATTTTACAGTAATTCAAAAATGGTTTAACATTTTTCTGCCAGCTTGTAGCACAGGTGGTACAAACAGTTCTAATCGCTTTTATTGGCCTTTTCACTTGTAAAATTAATAAAAAGTATAAATGCACTGATTCTAGTTATTTGCTTGAATTTGAATACTGCCCAACTATAAATATTAATACTATTCATACCAATTAAAATTATTACAATAATCAAATTTATTTCATTAAATTAGAAGAAATTTATGTTCGTGAATAGTTTATCATCAGTTAACTCTCTAAATTTTAACATGGAAATCTTACAAGTACCTCATTGCTGGGGTATATAATATGCATTTACAACGGCTATACCACAGATTGGCTGTGTTACAATTTTACATGCCATTTTAGAATTTTCCTTAAGGAACTGTAATATGATGACATCTGGTCCACTAAATCGATGCCTTTCTTTACATTATTGTAATCAAAGACCCTCTGAGAAGGGGTACAAGCTGCTTGATGGGACAGTCATGCATGGACCACCAGTGGTTCAAGTGGGCAGTAAGGATTGAATTCAAATCAGAGCTGCCTGGCATCCAGACACATGAATTACGGCCCTGTTGTGAATATGTTAAAAAGGCACCTGTACAGAAAAATGCAATAGGTAGTAGGACTGTCAGGTGAGAAGTGTAAAATGTTAACTAACAGTAAAGCCTCTTTCGTGCACCCAGTGTAATGTGCCAAGCACAAAGTGCTTATGAACCCATTCAGACTTCAGCAACATTATGAAACGTGCACTTACATGCTTTATACATGGTAAAACTAGAAAAGTTGGAATGTTCAGGGAGAAGTCTCAAGGAATCAGTGGAATTTAGGTGGGCGTTGGAGGAGAGATAGGATTTTGGTGGAAAGGAAACATTCCAGATAGGGGGTAGGAAAGAGCTGGAGGCTGGAGGGAAACTCAGCTGTTCAGCTGCCATGATGGTGGTTGGTGTGCAGAGTTCATATGAATAAGACACGCCTAGAAGGGCAGTCTGTGAAAGACCTCCACTTCCACAGAAAAAGAGAAGCACCTTCTCTTTTACCATCAAAACAGTGAGTATCAAACGCGAATGCTTTCAAAGGCCAGCAGGCAGCGGATATAGGAGAAGTGGCGAGAAAGAGTGATGTGGACTGTGGTAAACTGAATAGGGCACGTCTGCTTAAGGCATTCAGATTGCAGATGTAAATTCTGAGCGGTGTAGGACTTGATGGACAAAGGGTGAACCTATGTGGCACACATGCCACAGTGGGCTGTTTGTGTCATTGAAAGCTCTAAAAGGTTCACCATCACTGGGCTAGGGTAATAGTGAATTTCTGAAGGTGAGGTGGCTGTATCCCTGAAGGTATGCAGAGTGGTGTCAAGGGCCTGGAAGCCCGTGAGATACAAGATTTCTTCCTCACTGTGTCAGTAGAACTAGAAGATTGTGGACAGAAATTCATGCAGTTTCACTAAGTACTTAAAAATATTATTTTTGTGGTACAACAAAGACTGGTGGACCAGAACACTAATGATGATTGTGTACTAGGCACCCTTCTGAGTACTCTGCATATATTATCTCCTAAAGTCCTCCTAACACAATTTATGTATGGTTATTATCCTTTTTTGCAGATAAGGAAGTGCAGGCACAGAAGGCAAAGTATCTTGCTAGGGTGATTGCAGCAGAAACCCAGGGTACAGTAGTTTTTGCACTTGGCATTTGTTATTAACTTTGTGATTCCTATATGCTTCTTTTTCATGGCACTGTAGTCTAAGAGTAATTCAAATAGGGACCACTAGGTGTCACTACCTGGTCCTCTTTAAAAAAATGATACAAGCGGAGTACAAATAACTTCATCATGAAGAAAACAGCAGCCAGTTAATCACTAGTATTTATTGACTTTCCTTTGGAAAATGCTGGCGTGACTCCATTGTCCCAGTACCCAGTTTCCTCCCCACCTCTTGGTCCAGCTAAGCTGGCTGGGAGTTGTTGGATTCCCACTCTGCTGGAGGATTTTGTAATTGAGTGAAAACCAGAAAGTCTGTCATCTCGTAAGTCAGCTCCCTCCTGCATCTCCTGAAAGCTCCACAGAAGGCAGGAGGGCAGGATTGGCCAGCTAGAGTTTTGCTGCTGCTGCTCTTGAAAATTGGACCAGTGCTTTCAGTTAAGACCTTCCTTGACATGGTACTTGCACAGGGTAGAAGGGCCACAGATATATGCTCAGTTACATTGCACAGAAGGACAGCAATGATGTTTGTGCACAGAGTGCTAGGGAAAGACAGAAGGACCTGAGAAGGGAGCAGGAAGGGCCCTGAGTATCTCAGGGGTGATAGATGGTAGAGGAAAGTTCACCAGAGGCTCATTCAGTGGGAAATAAAGGTGACAGAAAAAGGCCCAGCCACCTCCTGACAGGGGGACTCACTGGTTCAGGATATAGGTATATAGAACATAGACATTTAACTTCAAGTGCCCATGAACATTTGTTAAAATTGAGCAAGTCAATCATGTAAAAATTTAAATCTTCCTTCCATCCCAGCATCCTGCAACTAATTTTTAAGATCCTCTATTGTAAACTTCTCTACAATTGTGTATATATAAGTACAGTCATTACAGTGATGGATTACTTTTTTTTTCCAGTTCACTTGAGACAGGAAGATGAAGCGAGGGTTCTCGAAAACACAATGGAATGTAACACATTAAACTGGAGCAGGGGGGGGGGTGAAAAAAATTCAGAGCTTTTACTGCAATGCGTCTCCATCTTTCTTTTGGAGAGGAGGTCAGAGTATAATAGGCACATCAGGAGCTGTTTTGAAAAATGGGGCTGTGAAAGTTATGAGAACAGCTGCAGAGATCCTTTTTCAAAATCTAGGAAAGCAAGTGAGTGGTACAGATGAATGTCTTTAAATTATAGGAAGAAAATGTTAGTGTCAGGCAGAACATTTTATTTTCACATGGGCCCTGTAGATTGCAATTCATTTGCGCAGAAGTAGAAATCATGCTTTGCCTTATGTTCACTGATAGGATGTATTTTGAAAATTTGGAACAATGTGATTGGTGTTCTAAGAAGCTTTCCACATTTATTCAAGTGGAGAATTTTTTCTAAACACAAAGTTTACAAACAAAGTTATTTCACGTAGTGATACTACTAACCCTAACCCTAACCCCTCTTTACTGTATGTGACCATGATTGCTTGCCTGAGTCCTGAGTCACCGCCAATACCACCTAAAATGCCCTTGAGATCATTTTTCATGCCCCCATATCTATTTGGTAAGAATAATAATGGGCATGCCAGACATTTGAGTCACACATTATCATACATTGAATTCTTACAGTAACCTTATTTGGCACCTAAATAAATTATCTTCCTAAAAATTCATATTCCTAATTCATTAAATCAAGAAATGCCATGGGGCTGGGGATTTAGCTCAGTGGTTCTGCCGCCTGCTTAGAAAGCACAAAGTCCCGAGTTCGATCTCTGGTACCAAAAAAAGAAGAAAGAAAAGAAATGCTATGGACCAGGGATTTAGCTCAGTGGTGCTGTGCCTGCCTTGCAAGCACAAGGTCTCGGGTTTGATTCCTGGTACCAAAAAAAAAAAAAGAAAGAAAGAAATGCCAGAATATATGTGTCTGTAAAGCAAGGAGAATGGAACCAAAAATCTTCATCACTTATGTCTTATTTTTATTTTGTTTTTTAATTAGTAATTTTTTTGCAATACATAATAATTACATTCATTTTGGGAAATTAGTAGCATAAATAAGAGTTGGAAAATTGCTTATATGATGAAAGTAATAGCTAATCTTTATGAAGTAATGGGAGACTTATCAATTGCCAAGCATTTAATGTACATTAAATACTTACAAGTACTTGGAAAAACCATTACTTTAAATAATGTTACTGCCTTGCAAGCCACCCACTGTTGTGGCTGGGAATCAGTTAAAAAAAACCAAAAAGCAAAAAACAAAAACCCAACAAAATTAGAATAGAAGTTAATTGAACTGAAAATATCAGTAAGGGAAGTTAATTTCTGTTATTTCATTAAATTGTTTTTAGTTATATATACATAGTTTATAAAACTAATATACTATATGTATGATAAACAAATACCAGATTATTCTAGGTTTGCAATGTGATGTATTTTCTTACTGTGGATTATGGCAAAAAATAAAAGCAGCCTGACACATACCATATAAAAAAGAAGTAAAGAAGTGGAGGTGCAGCGCTGCTGTTCCCGTGCGTAATCTGTCGGAAGTGAAGCAAGGCAGGACGTGAGGGTCCCTTCTCGGCAGTGGTGCTCTGTGTGAAGGCTTAGGTGCCACGGGCCACTTTGTGCAGAGCTGCTCGTTGTTAGCATCTTTAGGTTTTGCCTTGAAGAAGGACAGGAGTGCCCTCCCCTTCCCCCTTGGCCCTTTTCTATCCTCTCCCCTCCTTCTATTCCTTGCCTTCCCTCTTCCCTCCCCTCCCCTCCAGTCCCCTCCCTTCCCTCCCCTGCTCCCTCCCTCCTCCCTTCCAACACTGCCTTGACTGTTAGGACTTGTGTCTAGACGTTCCCCCGAAGCCTCATGCAGTCTTGGGAAGGGCATTTTCTGAAGTGGTTGAATCTAGAGTGCATGGTTGATTCATGGTGCCGTGCTAGGCTCTAGGGCACTAGGACTAAGGGCCGTGAGTGCTACCCACCCTCAGTACTCTGGGTAAGAGATAAGGGATAGAAAGAGCTGCGGCCATCTCTTGTTGCTTTTCCTGCCATAACTGTTACCCCTCTGCCACCTTGCCTTGGAGCCAGCTGATTTATGGACTAAAACCTCTACGAACTGTAAGCCAAATAAACCTTTCCCCCTTAACTTTGGGTGTGGGGTATTTTGTCTCAGCAAGGAGAGAAAAGTAACTAAGACATTTGACTAATGGTAGTTTTGTTTATGTTTCATCCCCTCAACTTCAGTGTAAGCCTCAGGAAGGCAGAATTTTAGGCCCTGGGTCTTAGGCTCCATTCTTACTACCATCCTCTCTGCTTCTCCTCCGTGGTGGGCCTTGGACCAGGCCATGTTCATTGAGAAGCAGAGAGTGTGGTGATTAAGACCCTGTGCTCTAGTCCGAACCTCCTGGGATTGAATCCTGACTGCTATTTACTGACTCTGGCCTTAACTCTCAGCCTGTTAATGGGTAAAGTGGAAATCTTTTTTTTCTAACTTTCTTTTATTGGTACATTTTAGGTATGCAGTTTGTTTACATTTATCACTGCGTGCTTGTACCTGTACATGATGTATCTTGGTTCTTACTTTTTCCTCATTACCTGTGCGCCCTTCACCCCCTCCACCCTTCCCTATTTACACAGACAGCATTCCCATTTTTCTTTTCTCATAATTTTTCCTTTCCCTCCTTTCCTTTCCCCTTCCCCTTCCCCTCCCTTCACCCCTTTGTCTTTGAACCTTTTTTTCCTATTTCAAATTATCAGTTATTCATTTTAATCATTTTAACCCTTGTTTGCTCTATCAGTTTCTCACACTAGTGAAACTATTCGGTATTTACACATGTGTGTCCTATTTATTTCACTTAACGGTATGGCCTCAATATGCATCCATTTAGCTATAAATGACTAGTTTCTCGTTCTTTATGGCTGAGTAGTACTCTATTTTATAAAAAACGTACATTTTCTTTATCCAGTCTCCAGTTGATGGGCATTTGAGCTGCTTCCAAGCTTTAGCTATTACAAACTATGCCACTATGAACATGGATGCACATATATCACTGTGGTATGATTCTTTTAATTCTTTTGGGAAGATCCCCAGCAGGGGAATAGCTGGGTCAAATGGGACCTCCAGTCCTAGTTCTCTGAGGCATCTCCACACTGATTTCTAAAGTAGAAATCGTAATGGTACCCACCTCACAGTTTGTAGAGAAGGGTCAGTGATTGAGATATAATGTGACAAATGCTTAGGTTAGGCCTGGCAGGCAGTAAGTGTGTGGAAGCCTTAATTATTTCCATTCTTCAGTAACATCTGCCAATGAGGCTGGAGGCCTATGGTGGAAGCGTCTGTATGTGCCGGCCCAAGGGTTGGGCACCCTTCCCCACAGCCTCCACCTGGGCTACAGGCAGTGGTGCCTGCTGTAGTTTCAAGCCCCTTGATCATGACTGGGTGTGCTTGCTGGGAGGAGGAAGTAGGCACAGATTGCTGAGAGAGATTCTGAAGCAGAATGGATGGGATTTGGTGGCTGAGTGCATGTAGAGAAATTCAGGATGCCTTACAGGTTTTCAGGTTGAATGACAGTGATGCTGTTAGCTGAGAAAGAGATCCAAGGGCATGCTAATAAATTCAGGTATGGACACGTTGAATTTGCAGTGTCTGAGATGCATTAACAGCAACCGTGGATAACGTGAATGATAGTAATAAACAGCATATGTAGAGTATCATATTCTCATGTCTGTCCTGAGCTCTTCAGAGATCTAATTCACCTATATTCTCAACAGCCTTAAGGAAAGATGTACTGTTCTTATTTCCATTGTACAGATAAGAAAACTGTACTACGATGTATTGCTGCCCTGCTGGTTGGGAATAGTGCAGATCAGGACCTAGACATCTGATCCCAGAGCTCACCTCTTTAGCCATTGTTCACCCCAGACCACAGACCTCTAGTTTCAGGGGACGGCTTGTCTGGATGTAGGTATGATGAGGGATGATACTGCTGAAGCAGACCCTGCAAAATGAGGTGGCACTGTTTGAAAGAAACTCCTTTAGTGGCGTAAGAGAACATCATTGTTAAAGATGCAGGGTTGACATAAGGTATGATTGGGAGGAAATGTCTATTAAGAGGATAGTATTCTTGTTAAAATCTCTGAGTAAAGGCCAAAGCATTGACAGTGCATTGATTTGATACAAAACTTGTGTTGCCGGTTTCAGTTAACAAAGTTTCTTCATGTTGCTTTCAAATACTTTAAATTAACACTCTTGGGGTAAGAAGGTAGGAAGTGTTATTATTGAGGGCCTGTGGGAAGAATGGATATGGGAATAGAATTCTAGCTAAACAACTTCGCTGAGGGTTTAATTTAACAAAGCATACACTGAAAGAGGGTGTAGATTGCCAAGTACTAGTCGGGTCCTGGAGTTGGGTTAGTAATTTTCAGTTAATTTTTAGGCTTGGCCTGGTACCTAAACAAAATGAGTAGCTGCTAATGATTTATTTTGTACTCCAAAATCTGTCTTAATTATACCAAAAATAAGTTTAACACCATGGTTCATGGCTCTGACTGTGCAGCAGAATTACCTAAAGAGCTTTAACACATTGCATCCTAGGCCCCATCCCAGCAAATTTTGGTTCAGTAAATCAGGGTTTGGGTCGAGGAATGCATGAAGTCTTTTTGTGCTACTTTATTTTTGATTAATACATTCTTAAAATAGGTGCATTTCTGTCAATTTGATGGAGTGACATAAATATTTATTTCTTTTTCATCCCGCAATTGGTGAAATTATTTCCCTTAAAGGCATAAGGAAAAAAGTACAACAGAGCTAGCAAACAGCAACAGATACAATCAACTGACAGGACATTTTGAGCCTTTTCCAGGAGACACCAGAAGATGGGATTGAATTAAAAGAGACAGATTAGAAGACCCAAAAGGAGCTGGCATGAACTGCCTGACATGAGCATCATTTTTGGAGTGGGTCGTGGAAGAAACAAGCGGCATCTAGTGGAGATAAGAGGAAGCCGGGGAGTGATTGATTATCAGGGTAATTAATTAAAAGACACTCAGCTCCTAACCTGCTTCTTTATGCCAGAAACCTGCCTGCAGCATGTGTCTCCAGGCTAAAGCTGCAAGAACGATTCTCAAAATAAAATTTGAGATCTGCTTTGGGATGAGAGTCCCGAGCATTGGCACTGAGGTGAGAGAGAGAAGCTGAAAGACCTTTGCACTTCCACAGGGAGTGAGGCTCATGGAACTCCAAATAAAGCTTTTGCTACTGTGGTGAAGGGATTGGTCACGCACTTAGCTATTCACCCAACGGAAAGCCTAGCTCTCTGCCTGTATGCTCGCTTACATGCTGATCCCACAGACTTGATTTGAAATCAGGGGAGAGGCCAGCTGTAAAAATAGATCTTCTGGGTGGGTGCTGATCACAACATTCTGATGGTCCACATTTGGTGCTGGTAGTCAGTTCTTTGCTGTAATCCACTGTTGATTCTCCTGGATGGAGTTAGTGCCTGTTTGTCTGTTGGTGGAGGGGAGATGAAGTAATGAGAGCAAGGATAGCAAGTGCAATTGATTTCTGCGCAGTCCCTGTCATTCTCACTGACTCTTTAATGGCACCTTTATCCCCATTTTATAAATAAGACAGTTAAAGCTCCAGGAAGTTAATGCTTAAGGAGAGTTGTTCAAGTTTATGTAGATCACACATGGCAGAGTTAGATATAAAATTAGGTTTTGAGACATCAGGCTGTATTCTCGTTCCACTCTATCACATGGTTTCCAATTTACCTAATTTCACCTTTTGGATAAACATCCATTTCTAGAAGATAGAGCAGACGAGGGGATCTTTGGATAAAATGTGTTATATGTAGCAACATAATAATGAAGCTGAAAAATATTGAGAAGTATTCTTGAATGATAGCTCTTGTAACTGAAATAGCAGTAGAAAAAAAGAACGCGGGCTCATTAACGAGGGTGGACCCAGGGCGTCAGGCATGCTAAGCACACACTCTACCATCAAGCCACACCCCGACCCTGAAAGACAATTTTAGGTAGTAAGAAGAGGTAAATTTAGGGATTGGATTGTAGGTGGGTAGAATATGTATTAGTTTCTTAAGGGTGCTACAACAAATTTTGACAAACATGTTGGTGTAAAACAGACATTTACAGTATTTTCTCATAGCTCCAGAGGCCAGGAGTCTGAAATCAAGGTGTGAACAGGTTTGACTTCTGACGGCTGCAGGGGAGATTCTGTCCCTTGCTCTTCCGCCTACTGGTGGCTGCTGGCATTCCCTTGACTTCTTGCCTTGTGGCTCCACCACTCCAGCCTCCATCTTCACATTGCCTCTCCTCTGTACCTCTGTGCAAAGATCCCTTTTTCCAAATTAGGACACATTTAGAGGCTTCGGAGGTTTGAATGTGAATATATCTTTGAGGGGACATTCAGCTGACTATGGAATGTTAAGTATTTTATTTTTTCATAATGAAATAAAAACTCTTTGGCCTGTAAACCCTGTGATATCCATTTACTCAGCCATTGGAACGCCTGTTCTCCAGAGAGTAGGTCTGTGTTATTTTTTCTTAAATACCAACAAATAAAGCTGCTAGTTTGAAAACTAGAGTTTTCTTGTACCTTCCCTGGGCTGTTTGTGACGATGTTTTCTGTGACTCCATCTCTCCCTCTTCTTCTTTGGCTTGCTGGGCAAGACATTTAGATTTTCTACCTTAGAAACTGCTGTTGAAAAGAGAGGAAACAAGCAGAAGAAAATATGAAAAATTTGCTGTGGTTTATGTATTCTTTAGTCATGAAGAGTAATGACAGGTTTACTCAGCTCCAAGGTTGGAAAGAAAGGTAAAACCCTCAGGGAGAAAGCAGAGACTGGTCTATCTGTTTTTGAGTAGCTCATCTTTCAATTTGTAGATGGAAAAAATGCAAAGCCAGAAGGGTTATGTAAGGGCTGACCCAGCGTCATCTCTTGGGGCTTCTGAGTTCTTTGTGCTGAGCTTCTCAGTTGCAATGCATCTCAAGGGGTTCTTACTCCATTACTCTTTGGCTGTCTGAGAAGCCTGTGAGCGTCTTGACACACACAGCTGAACAAACACACCGGGAAATTAAGCTTGACTTTGTTGTGTCCAGTCCTCATTCAGCAAATGAGTAAAAGAAGTAAATGTTGTGGTTGCATTGTTCATGCTGTCTCTGAGCTGGCTGCTGGTGTGGTGTCCTGAGCAAATGAATTTTTAAATTCCACATTAGCATCAGTCACTGGCAGTGTCTTTCTTGAAACTAAGCATATTTTCTAGAGGATTACTATGGCTAGAATTAGTGTATAGAAAGTTATATTAAAAAAGCTTTAAAAACAGAAAATGACTTTTGCTTCTTAATAAAGATTTGCTCCAGCCTTTTAACTAAAAGCATATTTTCCCTTTGTAGGCTTTGAACTTCTTTGTGAAGTCATCTTTCCAAAAATTTGGTAGAACCAAAGCTATTTGGGAAGCTCGAGTAAATATTAAACAAAATAGTGCAAGGAAAATTTTCTTCATCTTAGGAGCCGTTGATAGTTCTAACAGGTACCAGTAGGGAGCGTCACAATGTAAGTTCCAACTGCCCAGCAGTATCAGCCAGGGTTCATAGACTTCTAAATGACAGACTTTACCGCAGCACACCTGTGAGTAGTATTGTGCTTTGCCTCATTTTGCATACAGACTTAATGCCTTTTTATTGAGTAATGCTTATTAAATCTAGTGTATTAGATTTCCTTTTGTGCGAAGCACATGACTGAACCACAAGTCTTAGACTTCAAAAGTTTACATGTGATGTTTTCTCACTTGACCGCATAATAACCTTGGCCTTGAGGTTTATTGTCACTGCCTGGGAGAGTTTTCAAAGTCCATTTTTACTTTTATCCCATTGAAGAACCAAGAACACTCCTAGTGTGTCTTAAGGGGAGAGGCTCATTGGCAGTTACTTTGGCGTTTATGTTTGCCAGCCTTTTGGCACTTAGGCTTGCCAGCTCCATAGACCAGTAATAATTTGGAATATGTCTTGTTGAGCATAAACTTTGGAAAACATAAAAGCCAAAGTTTCTGCAGATTTATCTAATTCTTTGTTTGATCAGCATATGGGCCTCAAATCTAAGTTTGTTTTCAGTTTTCACTTGGGCATCAATTTGCAAGGCTGGTAGGTATCTGTGGGCTAAAGGGAATCTGGCCTTACTGTGGTGACTACTAGTCATAGGCCAGGCAGGCGGTGCCATTTGTCTGAGAAGCCTAGGAAAGAAGCATCCGATAGAAGAGGGTCCTTTTCTGGACTGCAGGGACTGAACTGAAACTGCAGCACCGTGGTGTCTGGCGTGTTAGACTGATTTTCTCCACGTGCATTTCTTTGGTTTTCTTTATTTCAACTGTAAAAAGTGCTCTGTAGTTCCTACCTGTATAAACAGAGAAGTAGCCTCTGGAATTTACCAATTTTTCTGTTTCCTTACCTGGCCCCTTGTGCAATTTGTTTTCCTCCTCTGGCCCACAGACTCTCACCGCTGTGTTGCTTCGTGCGCACGTTGCCGCGTTTGCCCTGTGCACCTTCTAGATCGACTCCACTTTCGTTGGCTACTGTGAATATCATCTCCCCTGGCCCCACGCTCTCATTTCCTGTCCCTGAAAGTAGGTCTGGGCTTCCTGGATCAAACGTAGATGGGATCTACAACTTACTTTGCTTTTAAGAGTGCTTCTAGGTACAGTGAACAAAACCGTATTGCCAAACGAGGGGAAAGCTTGTGGATAAAGCCTTGATAGTAAAGAAGATATTGAAACATGGCTTGCTATCTTTGACCCTGACCTTGTTGAAGATATTTTCTTGTCCTTTCTTCCCACACTCGCCAAAAAGTTGCCAGACTTGAGAATCTCATGAGTTACCCAGATTTTAGCTCTATCAGTGGGTGTGAGGAAAACAGTAATTACCAAATTTGGAAGCTGATGAAGGTGTCACGTTGACGGTACTGAGACCTGAAGTTTTCTGTTTGCACCACTTGCAAGAACATTTGCAGTTCAGGAAGTGGGATATTTTCAAAACCTCTTTAGTGACATGGCTTGACTTTGACTTTGGAGGCATAAAAGTCAGTCAAAGGATGGGAAGTGCTCAGATTACTTTGGCTAAGTATTCACAGTACCAGTTTTTTGTTGTTGTTGTTGTTTTTTAGAGGTGACAGAATGGGTCCTTGTTGGAGTAAAGTAAGAAATAGGACTAAACATTGCATTCTTGATTGACATGGTGGCTAGGTTATGGCTTTCCCAGAAACTTAAAAGTTCTCCCCAGGGTGTTGGCTTGCATTTATATATCTCAGAAATTGCCGTGATATGTGAAACAGCTGTACTGTTTACAGAAGAAGCTAGAACTTTGTGTTGGTAAGTAAAAGCCCTCCAGAGTAGGTATCCACTTAGTCATTCTTACAATGGTTATGATGTTTATTTTTGTCTTCATAGTTACATACTAACAACCTCCCAAAGCTATAGTTGTCCTTACATTTCATTCTTCATTCTTGTAAAATAAATTAATAATGCAAGGAGCAAATGTACATTGTTTATTAATAAAAATCTCCAGGAATTGGGTTACATTGAAAAGTGCTTTTTAAACATAGTTATTGTAGCTCGCTACACTGCATAGAGAGATCTATACCCACACCTAGCTGTTGGTGGCACTTTTTGGACCTCATGCCACATCTCCTTGGCTGACCTTGAAGTTCACCTGCAGTAGTGGGCAGAGCCCATACATACAGCCTGCTTTGCTTCTTTCTTTTGCCTTAAGTTTCTCCTTTGAAGCCTCAGAAGTTTACTTAATCCAAGCTTGTCCTGAAACACAGAGCAGTTACCTTCTGCTCCATCCATGGGCAGGAGTGTTGATGATTAGCCTGTGATCCTTCACAGGACCAATTTTAGTCTTGCTCAGGAGTTCTCCATAGGCTCGAGCCCCATCTATGTGCAGTGGTAAATCAGTAATGCCTTCTCTTTTTTTTGTACCTGGGATTGAACTCAGAACCTTGCGCTTGCGAAGTAGGCGGAGGCACCACTGAGCTAAATCCCCTGCCCAGTAGTGCATTCTTTATTCACTCTTCCTTATTCCCTGATTCACTTCCTTGTCTCCTTTTGCTTCTTGAGATCCTCCCCTAAAGTCCTTATATTAGTCACTTTCCCATTTCTGAATACCTAACACCAGCAATTTAAAGGACAGGTTTACTTTGGCTCTTTTTTTTTTTTTTGTGGTACCAGGGATTGAACTCAGGACCTTGCGCTTGCGAGGCATACGCAGTGCTACTGAGCTAAATCCCTGGCCCTGGCTCATGGTTTTAGAAAGGGTCAGTCCACGGTTGGCTGGCTACAAGACAGAAACAGCATAGTGGAAGGGCATCATGGAGGAAAAGCTGCTCACCCCATAGCAGCCAGGAAGCAGAAAGAGAAAGGGTAAGAATACACAGTTGCAGATCACATCCTCTGTGAGCCACTCCTCTAACCAGCCCACCTCCTAATAAAACAAGCATGACTACTGAACTCATTAATGGATGCATCCTCAGAGGTGTGTGGTACCCTCATGATCCAGTCACTTTCCAAACACATGAGACCTTTTAGATGCAAACTATGATGGCCCTTATTTTAGGTTTTACTCTGGGGGAAGGCAAATTAAGATAACTACCATCACAGAAGGATGAAGTGACTAGAAACATCTCTTTTGGCAAAACTTTCTGTGAAGAAAGATTTTTTCCCGTTTTTTTTGTTTGTTTGTTTTTAAATTTGGATGCCAGAAAAATGGAAAGGTGTGTTATCATGTAAGAAAAAAAAAAGATTTTTAGAAGCCCTGTATTCAGATGGCAAGAAGCACATTGTACCCCATTTTCAGTTGTTGACATGCTGTTTGACACCTTTTCAGAATTTGGCACCTAGTGGCTACTTCAGTTCAGAACCACATGTATAAAATTATGGTGAGGAGACAGTGGAAAGTCCTCTGGTCAGTCCTCTTTCTTCAGGCCAGGTGAGAGTGAAACCTGTCTTCTAGTTGTCCCCTTAGAGAGCAACACAAAGCTGTTCTACTGTGAGCTCATCTGGACTGTGCAGATCAGCTTCTGGGAAGACTGCTTTCCTGGGCTGGCCTCCATCCAACCTGAATTTTGGGTTTAAATTGCTATTGATTAATAGGAACTAAATTGGATGTCCAAAATGGAGCTGCTATACTCCAGAGTTGAACTGAGTTAAAGATGATGAGCTGCTCAATTCCAGTGTGTAAGGGCCAAGCCCTCTTTCCAGACATAGTTAATAACTGCTAACTTGACAGTAGTGTGTTAGAAGTTATCTGAGTCTTACCATGAGGAGGCCCTTGTCAGGTATTTTCTGATATAATCAAGGATTTAAAGATAAATAGGACTAGACATGGAGTTTTTTTGGGGAAAGAAGTTTAGTGTAATTTGTATTGCACATGTTATCTATAGCAAATTTATTCTGATGGCATAATGTCAGTTAATATAGTTACACAAATCACCAACTCTCCACCAGAAGACATTTTGTTTGTTTGGGTTTTTTTTTTTTTTTGAAACGGGGCATCGAACTTGGGACCTTGTGCTTGGAAGGCAGGCAGCGGCACCACTGAGCTAAATCCCCAGCCCCAGAAGACATTTTAGAATGATATTTTAAACAGATATTACCAAGATTTTAAATGAAAATACATGTAATTTTATTAAATGAATTTTTGAAAGTTTTTCCCACATTCCTTGTTATATGTCTTTGCATACAGTAATGTCTTTGTGATATAGTTTGTCCACTCAGTTGAAATTGTAGCTTCTGGTTAGAATCAGTGTGTAACCATCCAGTTAGAATCAGAGAGTGAAAGGGATCAGAATGTGTTGCATGTAAATTCTTTTGCTAATGATGGGATTAGTTCCAGAACTTGAAGAACTCTTTCTGGCATCAGCAATATTCTAGGGTGCTTCCTGTGTAGCAGGCACTGTGGTAGGTGTCAGGGAATTGGTGCAACACCATCCAAACCTTGCTCCTTTGGCAGCTTATGCACTTCCATCTGAGTGGGCAGGGCACAGCATGGTCAGTGCTGTGGTGTGGCAGTGGCAGTCCTTGGGCCTGGAGGACCCACAGGATGGACATACAGTCTAGACTGGGAAGGAGTGTGCTTTGGGCAAGCATTCACCGGAAAAAATGTCTAGGCTGACTTTTGTTTGGTCTTTTTTTTTTTTTTTGTACCAGGGATCAAACTCGGGACCTTGCACTTGCAAGGCAGGCGCTGAAACCACTGAGCTAAATCCCTGGCCCTAGGCTGTCTTTTGAATGACTAGTAGGAGAAAATTGGGCATGTAGAGTGAGGTAATGAGACATTTTTTAGAGGGAGTTTCAATGTGCCCAGAGATTTGGGACACAAATGTAAGGGCTTTAGGGTCCTGAAGTATGGCGTGACTGGGCAAAGTGGGGAGAGGAACCATGACGAGAGATGAGGGCTGAGCATAACAAAAAGCAGCTCCTAGGTGACCTCTCAGAGAATCCCTGTTTGATCCCAGAAAAAAGGTAGCATGGATGTTGTTCCAGGAAAGAGTCATATGATCAGAGTACTTTGTGATTGAAGTAGAAAGAGGTATGGGACATGAGAGGTGGTTACAGGTGGAGGGAGGGCGAGCAGAAGAGAAGCTGTTGCAGTAATATGGGGAAAAATTGGGAGAGCCTAAACTGAAGGGATTGAAGGAGAGGAGGGCTTCCAAAGATACAGAGGGAACAGGGACAACTGTGAGGAATAAGGGAGGAATAAGGGATGGCCCCGAAATTTCCAGATCAGACACCTGAACTGAGAGTGCCATCCTCTTTTATATACAGGAACTTGGCTTTGAAGGAGGTGGAGATGAGCTCCTTATTGGACATGCCATGTCAAATATATGTGTGCTTTGTGGCATCTAAGAAGAGAGATTTCATTGGCAGTTGAGTTGAAACATTCAAACTGTGGTTCTGGAACTCTAGACCTATATTTAACCAGAAATATCTGTTTATGGATCATCAGAAAATGAGAGGTAGTGTTCTGGAATATTTGAGAGGTGGGCAAAGGGTAAAGAGCCCATAAAAGAAATTGAGAAAGAAGATCTGAGAGGTAGAAGAAAATCCAGGTCAGCCTACTCACAGACACCAAGAAGGAGGAGAGTTTCTAGCAGAAGAGAGGTCAGCAATGGCAGAGGCCAGTGAGACTCTGTTAGATGTAATTACAGGGTCATTGGAGACCTTGGCAAAAGCAGTTTGAGCCAGAGATGGAGATTATGAAGAGTGGATAGTGTAAAAGAAATGAAGCCTACAAGTATAGTATACTCTCTGGATGTTGACTGAATGGGCAGATAGAAATACGGTAATAGGTGGAAGAGGTGAGGGCAGGGAAGTATTCTTCTTTCAAGTGAATGGGACTTCAGCATCTTTGTGTGTTAAGGGTGACAGGCTGCAGAGAGGTATGGATTGAAATTACAGTGAAGACAGAAGGTTCATATCCAGCCAAAGATACTGGTATTCTGAACTCAGATGAAAAGATCAGCCTTAGAAGAAGGAGGTACCTCTTTGACCAAAATGGAATGAAAGGTCTACTTTGGGGAGTAAAACAGGAAATTGAGGGAATGCTAATTGTTTTATTCACCTCCTGTGGAGTAGGGAGTGAGATAATTTGTTAATGGCAAAAGAAGGGAGATGAGGTAAAGAGTTTTGAAGTTGGTCATTTCTGTGAATTGAGGAAAAAAACTGACACTAGATATGGAAGGAATGTTGGGAAGTTTTATGGGCTGGATGTTTGTGTCTTTTGAAAATTCAAATGTTCGGATCTTCATGCCCATTGTGATGGCACTTGGAGCTGGAGCCTTTGGAAGGTAATTAGATGATGAGGATGGAGTCCTCATGATGAGATTAGTGCACTTAAAAGAAGAGGAAGAGAAACCAGAGCCTCTTCACACGATGTGAATATAGTAAGAAAGTAGCCTTTTGCAAATTAGAAGGCAAGGCCTCACCAGATACTGAATATGCTGATGCCTTGATCTTAGTCTTCTGATCTTCAGAACTGAGAGAGATAAATCTTTGTTTTTCAAACCAATCTCTACGGTATTTTTTAAATAGCAGCCTAACCTAACTAAAACAGTAGTATTGAGAGACCAGAGGAAGCCGGAGGTTATACATTTGCATAAGCTTAAGATTAAAAAAATAAATCAGTCTGTTACCTACTGCAGTGTAGGGTGGAAAAGGTTTTTGATACCACCAGGATGTGGGTAAACTGAACATAGGAAAGGCGGATATATTGGGTAAAATCAGAGGCAGTTAGGGCTTGGAGAACTCAGTGGGAGAAGAGAAACTGAATGTAATGGAGAAGGAAATTTAGAGGGATAAACAGAAGTTGCATCCTGGGATAAGGAGACTGGTTTATTCATCGCCTTGCTGCTGTGGTCCTTTAACTCTGAAAAAAAATGACAGTAATGTTAATTTATAGCCATTGACCTGTAACAACTTACCATTAAAATTTTAATTTATTTTGATTTCTAGATTCAAATCTTTTTTAATAAGTTGCATTTTTAGTAAAAGTTATTTGGTAATAAAACAAAATGATTTTATGGAATCAAATTTCAAAAGAAGAATCTACTCTCTAATGAATATACATAAAGAGGTATTTTAGGCAAGTTTATAAAGATGTATAAGTCCTCAAGAATGAACAGAGAATAAGGTACATTGTGAGTGAAATATTGTCATTGAACATGGAAATATACAAAAGGGGAGACATTTAGGTTGGTGGGTCTCATTGAAGCTGTGATTCACCCTCCTTGTGCATGGGTACTAAGTTATCAGAGTTAGCAGCATTTGTAATGGCTCTAAATTTAGAAAATAAAATGAAGAGGAGAGAAAGTGCTGGTGTGGTGATTTACAGTGACACACAGCTAATGCCGAGGTGTCAACGTGTGACCTTGTGATTACACTTTTGGAAATGTGTCCTGGTTTGTTAATTCCAGACACCCGATTTGGTGCTTTTGATAATGCTTTTTCATTTTACTTAGTTGAAAATGTTAACAAAGTCTCTTTCTTTGCATCATTACAGCTTATCATGCTCAGTAATATCTAGGCTTTTTTTTTTTTTTTTAATCTACGCTTTTCTAAGGATGATGTCTGGGATAGAAACAATCCAAAGTCAGGTGAAATAGCCCCTGGAGAGAGATGAACAGAATGAAACAGAGTGTTCACTTGTTCAGCCAAGTCCAGAGTGAAGTGCCCTGAGCTGCAGGAGTATACCATAAAGAATATTCATGGCCATATAAAGATTTAATTTTTGAAGTTCAAATAGCCTATCCATCATTGTCAATTAATTTGTACCAAGAGCCCAAGGTGGTTGGCATGGTAATACTGATACACTGTGGAGAGTATCTGTAGAACAGGTAAAGTTAATTAACTCATCTGTTCTTCTATTTTACCTAATTTTGAAAAATCTGTCTCTTACTTTTCTTGTTTGAAAATTGGAGTGCATTTTTTACTATCAAATTTGTTAAGGATGTTAGTTTACCCATTCCATCTGATCCTCCAGCTGCTGTAGGTGCTGGTTGTCAGCATTTAACTTGATGCTCTTGTTCCATCTTTATCTTTCAGAATGGTCTGTGGTGGGAGGGGATGATTTCTTTCAGCACCTGAGAGGGAAACGAGCTATCTCTGAAATACCTCTTGCAGAGCTTCTTGTGTCGATGCTCTGTAATTGTTCCATTTGTGACCCTCAGTAAGGGATTAGTCTGCAGGTAGCTCTCAGGTCCAAGCAGTGTTAGGAGAGTCTGTTCTTATGCTAGTAGATTGCAACCAAATGGCATTATACCAGAGTCAACATATAGAGAACTATTCTAACATCAGACCGTTTATTTCCCCCAGTTAGCTAACCTAGGTGAGAGTATGAACTGAGAGTATTTCCTAAGCCCAGGGCAGTGATGGTGAACCTTTTAGAGTATGAGTGCCCAAATTGCAACCCAAAACTCACTTACTTAAGCTCAAAATGTCAACATTGCAACTAAACCTGAATGCTCAGCTGCTGGCGTGACTTGGCTTGCATGCTGATGGGGCAGGCTCTGCATGCCCACTGTGGCACACGTGCCATAGGTTTGCCACCACTGGCCTCGGGCATGTTAGGTTGATGAATATGCTAAATATGACACATTATCAGTAACTAGAGTCTTCCAGTATGGGGTGCAGTAGCATGTGAGTGGCATAATTCAGTTTGGATTAAAGAGTTAACTGGAGTTTCATTTTTGTAAATTTTTCCGTAAATGAGTAAATAACATGGTCACTTATCCCTGCTCATAGAATGCAGATGGAGGCTCCCCTTGAGTTGCAAGGAGTGCCATTTTGGAAATTCAGACCAGGTGCTCATTTTCTCTGTTATGTAAACAATACTTCCAAGTGGTGGGTATATAAATAAAACGTTTATCAGTGTTTAGGTTATTTGCTTTACATGTAAAACAAAATGAGAAATGAGAAAGCAGCAATGAACAGTGTTGTGTCATCTTTTAAAAGTAGATCTCACAGGATGAATCCATAAGGTTACCTTATGGATATAAGGTCGAAAGTGTAGAACAAAGTAATAGTTTAGGGAATAGTGTTCTTCTTCATATGCCTAAAGAGCTGCCTGCCATAGCCCAGTCATCCAACGAATGTAATACTTAACTATTGAACTCTTAGCTTTGGTCTTTTTGTTAGATGGTTAGTAGAATGACTATGTAATTTGAGGAAATATGGATTATCAGCTTTCACTGAGTTTGTTTCTGGAGTATAAATGGATTTTTTTAAAACTTCCACAGCTAATTCTAATGACATTTGAGAGCCATTGCTTTAGGTGCCATTTCCATAAGACCTTCCAAAAAGAGACTGAATGAACATCACAGTGGCTGTCAGAGGTGGAAATTTCCCAGTCTGAGAGAACAAGTTAGCCGTGCTTGTGAAAAACATCAGAAAAAGGAATATACTTATCCAAAACTCTTTAAAGGCAAAAACTTTGTGAAAGGGCTCATTACAAAGTAGAGTTGATCTGTAAAGGGAAGAGTTGAGGAAAAAGTTCAGTAGACCAGAAAAATGCTTAAGCTGCTTTGAAGCATAAGAAAGCAACACGAGGTTAGATCACAAGCATATTTTGGGGAAAGTGTAATGATCGGATAAAATATGAGTAAAGTGAGAAATATGTTGTGCAAGTGGCAGGAGGAAAGTAGATGGAGGATGAATAGAGTAAAAATATATTTTATTCCTTCCTTTTATGGCTGGCTTTAGAGTTGTGTGGTGTTAGGAAGCTTTCCCAAGATTTCTAACACTTCAGGTCTTTTCAGTTATTTTATGTTCATCAACTAGATGGTTAAACAAAACCTGAATGTGAAAGGAAATAGATGATTCTGCAGGTTATGAAGTTAGCTTCATCAGCCCTTTTCCTTCTGGGCCTTTTATTCTTCTAATCAAATTTTTAATAGTTGGTTTGCTTGATCGAGGATGAGACAGTGATTGACAAACTTGCTGCATTGGTTAATGTCTTACTGTTCTGTAGGCACAGTATTTTTTTCAAAAGTGAACTCATAGTAGTTGACACTTTTAAAGGAAGACTTTAAAGGAATCTGGGTGAGAAAAGCTCATAATTTCTCCTTAAGGTAGGTAAATCTGAACATTTTCCAATAGCATTCTTTTTCCTAATACCGGCTGGTAGTACTGAGAACCATAACAATGTGTTCATTAATTAATTTCTCTGTTTTCTGGAATGGATTATTAGTGTCTGTTGCTATCTCTTTCATTGCATGTTGACGTTCCCAAATCATGTTAAAATTGCTAGACCACGTTCATGTGATCACATAGGTTATCACTGGATGATTAAAGGGGTTCAGGAAATGCAGGGAGCATTATGATTTGACAGTGCTTCCAGACTGACTGGTTATTACTGTTCAGTCTTCTGTTTTACATGTTTATTTGAAGTTAATTTGATTTTGAAAGAGTAACTTAGAAGAACTATTAGAAACAATTTGTTTGAAATACTGGTTTTGAAAATTGTGGTATGATTGCCTTTCCCAGTTCAAAAGAAAATAGATTTCTGAGGCACACCAGACCAAAGGGTCCAGTAATATTTACAGCTGACCTTCCTCTGTGAAGTTTAGGAATGCAGTGTGTGTGTGTGTGTGTGTGTGTGTGTGTGTGTGTGTGTGTTGCTGTAAGGTATATAACAGCTTAATATGTATTTGGGTATAGCTATTTTTAATTCCTCAGTCTGTGTTTCTTAAATCTATGAGAATTCACTTTCTATTTTTAAGAAAAATGCATTGCCAAACAACTTTGCAAATCAGTGTATGTATGTGACTATAGTATGTAGTGGTTTTTTTTAGGGTTTTGGACTTGTGAGACATACCTGAAAATGTAGAGGGTTATTGGTTATGTTTTACATTCTACTCTATTTTCTATTAGTGCAACTGTACATTATTTTATTGTCTCCAAATTTATACATTTTCTATGGGGATGACTGTTATTCTCCTTGAATATTTGATGCAAGAATTACTTCTGAGAATTGGAATTTAGTTCAAGTAATTCAGTTTGTTTCTATTTGTGCCTCTTGAGGAAAGGCTTTGGACCTAGTGCTCCAACCAATTTTCCATCCAATACTGAAATGGAAATGACCAAGCAGACTGGGAACTAAGAAAAATGATACTGAAAATCCAAATCTTCAGGAAGAAATCCTTAAGGGCTTTGCTAAAAGGTGGTGAATATTTTTCTCTTTGCAGCGATCTCCTTAAATCAAAAAACTCAGTAGAGTTGAATATTTTCTTTGAATTTATTTGGACTTTGAAAAAGCAGTGTAAAATTGGCAGTGTGCATTTATGTTTTGCTCCCTAGTTGCTGGTCTCAGATAATAAATAGGCCACACATGTACATAGCAATGTTCTGTTGTAGTGTAGTGCGGATGGAGGATGGAGTAGAGATTTACTGTCATTGACTACCATCTTGGGCTTGTAAGCATTTTATGAAAGAAGAGTTAGAAGAAATGATGTAATATAATAAGGTACCTTTTTCTGAGTCCAGTCCTTCCTCTGGACATGTTTTTCTGGTTGTGTCTGTTCCTGTTCTAATGACTTCTATATTTTAGTTATTTTTGCAGCTGGTATTAGTTAGGCTGAGCTACTGTAATGAAAATATCCCCAAATAAATTTACTCTACTCAAATGTAAATGTCTTTCACCTAATAATGCAGAGGGTTTTGTTTTTACTCCATTAATTCTTCATCCTCAGGATGAGGTCCTCATTGTATAATGGTAATAGGTTAACAGCACAATCTGTATGGGCCTGGAGAAGAGGATGTGGACTGATGTGATGAGTAAGTTGGACACATTACTCTTGCTCTGATTCTGTTGGCAAGAACATAGTCACATTAAGTGGCTAGTCTAAGCTCAGTATTTTGAAGTCATTCAGATTCTCTTGCTTCCTTGTTGAGATTCTAGTATGCTCAGTCTCTAAAGCTCAGATTCTAGTATGCTCAGTCTACAGTTCAATAAA
The DNA here is from genome assembly GCF_000247695.1 of Heterocephalus glaber. The sequence continues at coordinate 5,098,713 of NW_004624866.1, forward strand.
ACTTGAGATACAGGGGACCCTTGAGTTACGACCAGTCTGACATACGAACAACCTGGGTTATGACCAGAATTTTAGTTTTAACTTACAACCGAAGTCTTGAGTTATGATCCAAATGCTAGCCACTTGTGCTTCCAGATGGTCTCAGACAGGTTTAATGCTTAAAGAGTTCTGGAAGGAACATTACAACATCCTTTCCTGTGTGGGATTAATTGAGAAATCCTGGGCCAGTGTCTCTCTAAGGACACTGAGATCTGCCTGTATACAAGAGAGAGACTTTGAAGGCTTTGTAGAAGAGCCTGAGCCTTCCAATTGGCCAACTTGAGTTACAACCAGCCCCTCATAAATAAATTGAGTTTGTAAGTCAAGGGTCCACTGTATATGCTTCTATTGTGTATCAGTGCTTTTTTCTGTTGTGGAGGCTATCCATGCCACACAAGCTTAGTTGGCCTTTTTCAACATAGTTACTGAATTTCTACTATTTTCCAGTTATTTGTAGCAGACATTGGATCAGAAAGGGGTATGTTAACAAAATGAGTAAAATACGGTTTCTGCCTCTGAAGAATGTGTGGTCTGGCACTTTTTTCCAAAGAGGAATCGGTATTTCTCCAAAACAGAGTTTTGAGAAATAGCTAAGTCACTAACATCAATATCCACCCATCCTCCACCACTATCCTTGCTGCCCGTAGAGTCTACCTAAGAAGAGTCCCTACCCTTGACACACATTCAGCACAGACTTGAGTTCTTGACACCCCGTCCTTTTTGCTGGTTTCCTAAAACCTTGTCAGCTTTAGAGGTGTCTTCATTTAGCCCCATTCAAACCGAAGGTCTTCTCTAACAGTCGTTTTCTGTGGCCCTCCTCCAAACCCACCCCACACTTCCCCTCCACTATTTGACACGCCACTCCAAATGCTAGCAGGGGTTTCCCTCCTTTCCCCTGGAGATTTCCCTCTGTGAGTCCCGGCTGTCGCTCCCACCCCCTTGCCCTCCTCTGCTCCGTGGCGGTTACTTGGCTGCTCAGCTGCTCGCCGTCCGCTGCCCCGGCGTCGCCAGCCCAAAGTAACGACGCCATAGCTGCGATCGCTGCTTCCGCCCCCAGCACGTGCTTCCACCCAGGCTCCAGGCAGGGCCTAGCCCCTGGGCTTGCTTCGGGAGCAGGCCTTAGGCCGCGACCACCCGCTGCGCCGCACGCAGGCGCGCAGGCTCAGAGGAGGAGAGGCCCTGGGAATGGGGGAGACCGGAGAGGGGTCGCCAGAGATGCGAGTTGGAGGATTCCAAGAGCTATACTGATCCGCAAGGATTGGGATCCGCGCCAAGTGTTGGAAAACTGGAAGGAGGCACTGTCGTAGTCAATGCCGGCCAGCTGCTGACCTCTACCGTCAACCCACAGCTGGGGACTCTTTAGGTGGCAGCTGCATTTCTACTGATCCGAGAGTCCTACACCTCCTACCCGAGGCGAGGCTGTAACCCACTGCCTGCTTCAGGCACTCTGCCCGTGTTTTACCCCTACATTTCTGCCTGCACGTTTAAAGATGCTCCAGGTCCTGCCCAGAAACCGGTGGCTGCCCTGCAGACCCTCGGAGCGGCAGATTCGGCTTCAAGCCTGCACCCCTCCTCGGAACTACATTTCCCACAACCGCGCGCGGCACCTCCCGTGAGGCCTCGCGAGCGCGAGCGCCAGCAACAACTTCCTGCTTCGCGGAAGGCGACGAAGCCAGTTTGCCAAAGAGCTGTTAAGATTCATTGGTTCCTGGGGCTATCATATCATGGCTGAAACAGACACTGGCAGAAACCAGATTGAGAAACTTCTAAAAAGAGTACAAGAACTGGAGCAGGAAGTACAAAGTAATCCAACAATATCAAAGACCCATACGTTAAAGAAAATTCTTCTGGACCTGGAAAAGCTCAGCGTGCATTTGATTTCAGTGCCCACAGCCAAAGACATGTAGCTCTAAGAATAGCCTATCAGGGCTGGGGATACCAGGGCTTTGCTAGTCAGGAAAACACAGACAGTACCATTGAAGAGAAACTGTTTGAGGCTCTGACCAAGATTCGACTGATAGAAAGCAGACCGACATCCAACTATCACCGGTGTGAGCGAACGGACAAAGGAGTTAGTGCCTTTGGACAGTTGATTTCTCTTGACCTGCGGTCTCAGTTTTCAAGGGGCAAAGATTCAAAAGATCTTAATTTAAAAGATGAAGTCAGTGATGATGTCAAAGAGATCCGTTATACCCACATTCTCAATCGGGTACTCCCTCCAGACATCCGTGTACTGGCCTGGGCCCCTGTCCAATCTAGTTTCAGTGCTAGGTTCAGCTGTCTTGAGCGCAGTTACCGCTACTTTTTCCCTTGTGCTGATTTAGATATTCTAAGGATGAATTATATGCAGCTCAGAAGTATGTTGGCACTCATGATTTTAGAAACTTGTGTAAAATGGATGTAGCGAATGGAGTGATTAATTTTCAGAGGATTATTCTGTCTGCTCAAGTACAGCTAGTGGGACAGAGCCTGGGTGAGGAGAGATGGCAAGAACCTTTCCAGTTATGTCAATTTGAAGTGACTGGGCAGGTATTCCTTTATCATCAAGTCCGATGTATGATGGCTATCCTCTTTCTGATTGGCTAAGGAATGGAGAAGCCAGAAGTTATTGATGAGTTGCTGAATATAGAGAAAAATCCCCCAGAAGCCTCAATATAATATGGCTGTAGAATTTCCTCTAGTCTTGTATGACTGTAAATATGAAAATATCAAGTGGATCTATGATCACGAGGTTCAGGAGTTCAATGTTACCTACAGCAACTATGGGCTAATCATGCTGTCAAAAGTCACATGTTGTATAATATGCTGCAAGGACTGGACTCTGTTGTATTATCCTGTAAAACAGGACCAAACATGGATGGAACAATACAATGGAGAAACATTAAGCCCTCTGTCATAAAGCAGACCAGTGCCTTTGTAGAAGGAGTGAAAATGCGCAAATATAGGCCCCTCATGGATCGGCCTAAATGCCAAGGATTGGAATCCCGGATCCAGCATTTTATTCGTAGAGGATGCATTGAGCACCCACATTTATTCCGTAAAGAAGAAACAAAAGCTAAATGGGATTGTCATGACACACTGGAAGAAGAGAATACTATTTTGGAGAAACCAAAAAAGAAGTTCTGTGTAGATGCAGAAATTAAAAGCATCATTTAATCATAACAAACTTACTAGGATCTAGGAGACAACAACTTACTAGTGTAGGTAGATAGAAAAGAAATACAAAAAGAATTTTACTGCAAGAAGTTCTAGAAATTCTGACGATCAGCTCTTTTTTTTAAAAAGGCCCGATTAAGGAAGTTCTTCCTTAAATAAGAGACCCAAGCTGCGTGTGGTGGTGCATGCCTACAATCTCAGCACTCAGGAGGCTGAGGCAGGAGAACTGATTTGAGTTTGGGTACAGCCTGGGCTATATAATGAGTTCAAGGCCAGTTTGAACTGTATAGTGAGGCCCTGTCTCATAACCCCCCCCCCCAAAAAAAACCCAACAAACAAAAAAAACGAGCGAGACCAAACATTTTCTCATTCCCATCCAAAGGATTAAGAGATGAAAAAATCAAAAAGCAGTTGTAATTTATGTACCTCTGGGAACATGTGCCTTGTGTTTAAATTCATTAAAGCCTGATCCCACACACACAAAAAATAAAACCTTGTCAGCTCTAAAATTGACCGTACCAATTCCTGGTTCTTTCACTTCTGTTTACTTACTGTAAAGTCTCAGAAATCTACTAGATGAGGTTGCATGGGTTGTGAAAGAAAGACTTTAGGGCTCAAAAAGTGACTTTTCATGTTTGCTGTTAAGTTTCAACAGCAGTATTTATTGAGGATCTTCTGTGGAACAAGCACGAGGCTTCAGGCACTCTGCCCGTGTAAGGTGAGTAAGGCATGGTTCTTACTTTTGAGTTGTTTATTTTGTCATGGGAGAAACAGGTCTTTTGGGTGCACCATAGTGTTGTGTGTTCAGCCCACAAGTAGAGGTTTGGGAGAACAGAGTGCTGTGATAACCTAAAAGAGCTGTCAGTGTCCAGGGAAGGTCTTAGTGACTTTTACATTGAACCTTAAAAAAGGGAATGACCTCACCAAATAGAAGTTGGGGGGAGGGCATCACAGCCTTCCAGACAGAGGGGACATTGGTGCAAAGTATGAAAGCATGGAAGATCAGAAAGTCAAAACAAAGCAAAAGCCCTAAAACTTTCCACTGACACATTATATATTTTCTTTGAAACAAAGATGTTGCTAAAACAGTATCACTATGTCGTACCTAGATTATTTAATTTGTAAGAATCAGAATCTGAACAGGACCCTGTGTCTGAATTTTAGGACATGAAGACAGTTTGGTGAAAACTCTCCAGGGATGCTCATGTTCTAGGTTTTCTTAGCTCTAAAAGATACCTACATTTTACTTTGCAAGCTTTTTTTGTTAGTCTCTGCTCTGTTTTGGCAGCCAAAGTGCAGACATAGCCAAGGTGCTTAAGGCTGTTGTGAATTATTGATGTATTTATAGAAAGCCATCCAATGTGCAAGGCACTGATGTTGGGCTGTAGGAATATAATAGTGAGTAAAAAGCTATCTGGTCTCTTGTCCCATAAAACTTGTGTTTAAGTAACATAATAATTCATATATCTCACTAATGTATGCTCATTGGAGTACAGCTGGGGGGAAGCATCATGTTCTAGAAAAAGCCCAAGATGAGAGAGAGTGGGGTGTGTCTAAAAGGCTGAGTTGACTGTAGAGGATGAGGTGTATAAAATGAGGAATACAAGAAGAGAAATGCTGAGGCCATGCTTGACCATGCTAAGGATTTGAGTCTTTATCTTTAAGTGCAATGAGAAACCACTGAAAGATTTTGACTAGGAGCCAGCATGATCGGATTTTTTTTAAAGAGGTGTCATTAAGTACTCAATAGGTATTTATACACGCTTGTTATTAACAGGGTTATCAAATCAAAGAGAAAAGGTCCTCTTAAAAGGGGAAATCATGAATTTTTACCAAAAAGTAGTAACAAAATAGAAACAAATTTTCACAAATTATACATTAAAAACCTCAAAATGAAACTCTTTAGAGCAAACTTGGACTCAGAGAAGTGAAGGAGTCTCAACTTTGGGGGAGGTGGTTTGCCCAAGGCCAAGTAGTAAGTTGGTGGCTGATTCATGTCTGCCCTGCCTCGTGAGCAAAGTTGTTCCTTTCCTCCCCCCTTTCTGCCTCCCACTCATGCTAAAGCTTTGCAGATAAAGGAATCAAATTACTCCTTAGCTCTCATCAGAGCTTCTCAAAATGTGAGAGCTTTGATTGCAACCCTCCCCTTGGTTCTGTTTCTGACTTCAAGATTTTCACTGTCACTGTCCCCACGTCCCTTGGTCTGCTTCTGGGGGATGCAGTCCTGTCTTGGTGACTTTGGCACCCCCAGGCCCCATGCTGGTTGTGTGAGTACTCAGTGATTGAGAGCTGTAATGGTTAAGTTAGTATTGATAGCATTAGCTCCATCATACAGCAGCAATAGCGGGGAGACCAGCTGAACTGGTCTCCTAGGTTTCTTTTGGAAAATAAGGTTGTGTAGCTTTCATGAAAATTGTAGCTTTATGGAATGTTTTTTGATGAGAGATTGGCTTTTTTAAAAAAACCCAGAAATTTCAGAAAGCAAGAGATTCTGAGTAATACGTCAATCACAGGGAGGGACCTGTCATTTTCTGGCAAGTTGAGTAGGCCAGGGAATTATTCTTTTTTACCTTGCCTACACTCACTCTTTTATGAATTATGATGTATTATTTTCTTCTGAAGCCATCAAGAATGGCAGGGAGGAGGGGAGCTTGTCCATATATTCATTTTTCCTCTGAATGTCTCTAGAGTTTTCTGTCTCTGCCTCTATCCCTGTTTTCTGTTTCTTTTTTCCTTTCTCACTTTCTTTTTGCCTCCTTGGTACAATTCATTAGTAGAATTTGTTACAGGAATTTTTTAAGAATGGTTTTCTGGGCAGTGGCTTGTGACAGGATGGGACCGTCCAGGGATGGGTAGTGGGGAAGATGGAGGCTGGAGAGAGAGGCCAGGCCATTGGAGCGGCCTGTGTAAGAGTACTGGGTACACCGAGGCATGAAGAACAGATGCAGAGGGCTGGAGGGAGGTGCTGTCAGGCGGCAGAGCAGGTCTGGACAAGCACGCCAGCATGAGCACGAGGAGCAGCCGGTTTGGCCAGATAAGGCAGGTGGGCAGCTGGAAGGAGCTGGAGTGACGCTAAGGAGGGCAGCAGGAGGCAGGAGGCGGAGACCAGGGCCCAGGTGGGGACTGAGAGGACCAGGCCTGCGTCAGGGGACAGTATTAGGAATCCCACCCCTGAGGTAAGGGTTGCCACTAGGTCAGGCCTGAATCCAGGCTGAGAAAGGTCCTGAAAGCCATAAGCAGCAGCCTGATGCTTGTGAAGCACTGACTGTGGCTCTCACCCTTTTAAGCATTTTCTTATATCAAGGCTTTTCATTTGTGCAGGAAGGTTGGTATAATCTTCATTTTATAAATGAGGTGATGGAGGCAGAGGAAGGTAAAGTAGCTTGCTGAGTATTACCCAGCAAATGGCAGAGCTGACATAGCAGGGAGTCTGGCTTTGAGGTCCTTGCTCTTAGTCACCCTGCCCCATAGTATTTCCATTGCAAAGTGCCAGGGAGGGTGTGTGTGGGGGTGGGAGGGGGGCACTGGGCAGTGCAGCCAGCTCTGGTTCTGTATTGCTTCCCTTAAAAATAAAAGTCAATTCTTTTATTCTTCCCTGTGTCTTTTACATACTAATGTGTTAATTTTTAAATTATTGTTCCTACCATGTTATAGGTGAGGCCCAGAGGAGCTTGAGGACATATTTGCCTAGGTAGTGAGGAGATCTAAACTCAGACTCAAGGGACTGTAACAGAAGAAAATTAGAAGCAGAGAATCTGTCGTTTGTAGATTTTGTTTTGTTTTCATTCCTCTGCCCTCCTGCTACCACCTGTCTGAGGGCATCAAGGAGGAAATGGGTACGATATTAACACTCACAATGCCATACAGATTTCTCAAGGTGAAGGAGTCAACTGGAATTTGCAAAGCAAAAGAGGAGCAATCATCTAGTGTGCTGTAGTCACTTAGTAAAACTTAAAAGCTAAGAACAAAATAATTCTTGAGGCTGAATTGGCAAGCAAAGACTTTGGGCTTACATTGTAAAAAAGCCAAAAAGTTGTCTTTGCCAACTACAAACCTTTTTTTAAATTTTTTTGCCTCTTCTTTGACCTCTCAGAATCCTGCTATAGAATATATAACTTCACTGGCTTAACAGAGTTAAATTCCAGAGAAACCTGGGTGGAAAATTGGATAGCAAATTTTTATTTTGTTTCTAAATCTGCTCCTGTTGTTTTGATCATGGGTATCTGCAACTCATAACCAATCATCTCACTCCTGCCTTTTTTGTCCATCTCCCTCTCCCTTTCCGAATAAGTAGAACACAGAAATCTTTGAACTGTGTGCTGTCTTTGTCCTGTGTACAATCCTTGTCCTGTCACATCCTTAGGTTTGCTGTTTGTAGTACAGAGCAATAAAAGGGACTCCTTATTCCAAAATTTGAAGCCAGCAAAGACTAACAAAGTCATGTTCCCCTATGATACTGAGTAGTTTTCCTGGTTTATTGAGCCCCAAGTCATTTTGTTCCTTGAATTGAGGTCCTTTGAGGCATTTGTCTAATTGTAAGAACAATCACCCTACCAAGAATCATGTGAGATTTATAGATACAGATTTATACAGGTGATGGCTTTTCATGGGATCTTTTGATTTGAATCATTGATTGTAATTACAGATGGCTTGAAAGGAAATGGGTCAGAAACATAGTCAAGAAAGGGAGCAACTCAGAATTGGAGGCAGGCTCCTTGAGGCGTGTGGTTTGGAAGCATCTCAGTGATGAGCAGTAGGTGACTTACTGGGAAACAGCAATGAGAGATGAGCCATGGAATTTTTAGAATTGTTCTTATTTTAGTCTGAGGAGAGCAAAGAAGATCAAAGGAAAGGATGGTTTCTCTTTCATCGTCTTAATCACCACCAAGTCAACTGGATAATCTTATGGTCAAAAGCAAGACAACGCCAGTCCCTTGTTGCTTTTCACCATTTGCTGCAGTGGAATAGGATATCTTTGAAATTTGGCCCTTACTATTTAATGTACTGGAATCACTGGAGCTTTTCACCAAAATCTGGCGACTTGAGATGCTCTGAAATAGGAGGCTCCCAGGGACCTCTCAGTACTTCTCAGGGCTCAATGCAGAGAATCTTGGAACAGAGATGGTCAGTTCCATAATATCTCTAAAGTTCTGAGTTCACTTTTCTGGGAAATCCTCAGAGTTTTTTGGGGGACACTTATAACCGAATCTCACTGAGGTTCCTCTGGAACCCTGGGATCAGCTCAGGCATTGGGTTGAAACCCTTAGGTAGTTTGTAAATGTGGTGTTTATTCTGTGCAGATCCAAACCTTAAGGTTAGACCCTAGGTCAATCTGTAATTTTTAGCTGTCATCTGTGGGTAACCAAATGACTTTGATTAGACAATTTTTAGGATGGAAAGAATGAGGAAGACCAGGATTTTCTCCTCCAAGGTGACGTTTCTTATTTCACCAAGTTCCTCTGGGTAACATGCATGCTGTCTCTGATCCTTTCTTTTAAAAGATGCATCAAGAGTGCAGTGAAGAAGGAACATTCAAATTGTGTAGAACATGTACCTTTGAATAAAGCAGTTTAATCTTTCTGGTTATCAAAAGGTCTGGGTTTAGGTGAGTTCCTCTTGGGAGTTCCTTAACTGTCAGTCCAGCATTTTCTAAGTTCCTGGGAAGCAGGCAGAGACTACCCCTGCTGCACATCTGTTCTTATCCTCGAGGAGTTGGGTGTAGGTTTACAAGGATAACAATACCTGCTGTGATTGGTTCTGTGCCTCCCTGTGGACATTCCCACCCTGAGTCACACTCACTTTCTGTGCACGTTAGTGTATCATGAAACAAGCCTTTTTTTTTTTTTTAAAAAAAAAGAAACTCCCTTTCGACCCTCACATGAACTGTAGGGAGCACTCCAAGACAGACTAACACAGAAGAGCATTTGAGCCACATACAGTTCTCCCAGCAGGGAATAGTTTTTCTCATTTTGGTGAATTATACAAGTGGACTGGTTCTTTCTTCTCCCTTTAATAGATTCCCATTTAAAATAATCAGGAAATACTGTACTCTTAATTGAAGTGGCAAAGTAAGGACATAATCTGGAGAACTTTAGGAGAAAAAAGACCTTGTCTCAATTTTCTGTAGATTTTGGCTAAAACATTGTATGGCTATAGTTAGAGAGTTGATTAAAATAACAGTCTGGAGCCAAGTACAGTGGCACACGCCTGTGGTCTCAGTACTTGGGAGGCTGAGGCAGAGGGTCATTGTGAGTTTGAGGCCATCCTGGGCTACATAGTGAGCTCAAGGCCAGCCTGAACTACATAGTGAGACCCTGTCGCCAAAACAAAAGTAACAGTCTGATACATGAATTGGAGCTCACAAATCCTTTGACTCAGTCTGCTTGCTATATGGAGTGGGGATGCTGAGGTTCTGCACTTGATCCAACACACACAGTTGTCAACAGGTAGAGCGGGTGTGGGAATTCTCTCTATGGAATCCTCTTGATTGCACCCAGACTCATCTGCCATTCCCTTTCTATGTGGGCATAGCCTCAAAGATGCCAACTTGTATGAACTCTATTTTGGGATTGTGAAGGGCAGTTGAGTCCACTTGTCATCTGTTATGTTTGGAAGTGATTAAGTATTGGCGCCATTTCTGAGATGTCCAGCTGTGACTGAGAGACATTATCATGTCAGCACATACTGATAGTATACACTTTACTGAGCATTAGTAGCTCTTGGGTTGCATTTTGTGACTCAGGGTTGTTCCTCTAAGACTTACGCTTTTCAGAGATACTGGCCAGAAGGACAGGCCTCATTTCTTGGGTCCAGGCTTATCCAGTTGCTGAGGTCCTGTGAACTGCAGCCAAGCCTTTCAGCTGACAAATCAGGGTTGTGATTGATAAGTTTTTATGTAGCATTTCAAATTTGCAAGGTTCTTTCTCTGAGTTCTTTCTTACCTCAATTTGGCAGGTGAAAAACCTAAAGCCCATAGAGGTGGTGACTGACTAGACCAGGGTCATCTGACCAATTAGTGATGAAGCACATACTAGGCTCAGAGTCTCTGAGTTTCTGGGTCATTTTTTTACCCTGGTGATTCACGGACTTTGTGTAAGTTACATTCTTTGCCCCTCACCAACTTCTTTTTCCCCACAAATTTAGGTGACTTCTTTCTGAATGAGTTGTAGGACTCTTCTGTTTCAAGGCTGCAGGATGTTATTGGTTGACCAGAAAGCCATAAGTATCTGTACTTAGGGAGACTATATATCAGGCGGCCTGGATGTGGGATCTTTCCTAGATCAACCTCAGTGTGGTGTGACAGAAGGATAGGAGAGTTTGGCGAAAACATCAATGCTATTTTAGGACTATTAAAGGTTTATGCATAGGAAAGCAGATGAAGGATAAAGCAAGCAATTGGCTGTTACTTAAAGGAGGTTAAACAAATTAAAAAGTCATTCAAGAATTTTACATTTAAGAGCTGAGAGGTTTTTTGGCACCCTTTTAAAACTTCACTAGTTGTGAAACAAAGGTATTTTCTTGCCAGTGATGTAGAGACTTCAGTGGGAATACTGAAAACTTTTACTATAGAAATTCCCTCAGGAAGTCTTACCATATGTTTATCCTATCTACTTTTCCTTTATGGCAGTTAAAAAAATTCTATATGACTTACTGCCTTTTTTACTTAAATCACAACTGTTAAGTACAGATGTTGGATGAAGATTAGTATCTGTTCGTCTGTCTTTACACAGTATTCTCTGAAAATAAAACCTCTCCTCAGCTCCCCACTCAAATTGTGAATTTAATCAAGAAGATGAGTAGTTGTGTTTAGACTGTTCAATAGCCTGCCTTTCCAAACATTTCATGCAGCCTTTTGGATACTGAGAAGTGTTTATTGTAGAACTGATAATACAGGCAAAACAGGAAGCAGCTCTTTGCTGGGTAGGATGCTCCGAGTCACCCTCCACTCTCCCAGGGAACGCTCTTCAGCTGACTGAAGCAGGGAAGCCGAGCCAATCAGAGGCTGCTTTCCTAGCTCAGTCACCAGTCTGTGGTTGAGGAAGGGTTTTGCTTTTTATGCTCTGTATTGGGAAGGCAGATAAAATGCCAGGTCTGGACTGCCTCTGAGGATAACCTCACCCTGTGTGATGTGAATGAATAGCATCTTGCCTGGTAAAGCCACAGGAATTGATAAGAGAAGTGCAATTCTTCCAGACAGGCCTTTTCTCTTTTAGCTCTGGCTGTGGTTTCTGCAGCAATTTTGTTTTTGCCTTAAAAGAAGTGCTCTGGATTATCAGACCTCCATGTATGACAATTTGTACCTGCATGGAATTGAAGACTCGGAGGCTGTAAGTATTTCATAGATAGCTGATTCTCTCTCCCCTCCTCTTCCTCCTCCCACAATCCCCCCACCCCCATTTCTTAGGCAACGCAGGGAACATGGAGCTGAAAGCCAACATCATTCGGTTGCTTGCAGGCTGCTGTGTAAATGTTCTCTGTATAGTTTGTAGTTAACTGAAATTATTTATTGTCAAGTAACAAGGACATTAGAGTGATAGCAAAAGCATCTAAGAGTGTAGGCTGTTTGGATTTCTGATACCAGGTGTATGTTTGATCTCACAAGAGGTAACAGCTCCTTATAGAGTGATTTAAACTATGCAGAAAGTGCCTGTTTTCTAGCAGGGTTCATAGAAAAAAACTCATTCATTATATAATACACATTGTTTGTTGAGCTAGTGTGAATGGAAGTTCCTAAGCTGTAGCTGTATTATGTGCTTTCTGGGGCCAAAAAAGCAGTGCGGATCTCCTGATTCTTTGTTAAGGAAATAAGATGCAAGTGTTTGGTCACAAAACACCCCAGTGCAGAGGCAATAGATAGTGTTCCTATACTCTGCCCTGGAAGACCCAGGCAGACTCACGTGTGTTTAGGCTTGGAAAACTGGACTACTTTCCCCCATAGGTCAGGCTCATGCAGCCTATTAAAATCAGAGTGAAATGGTTATCTGAAATCATGCTACAGAATGCTAGCTTTTGAATATAGGCTAAAGCTGATTACTGACTCTTTTTTTTACTATTGCTGGTGGTAGTGCCTGTGTTTTCATCAGTTACATAGAATCTTACAAGGGAGAATGATTGGGACATACTGTGGGGAGTCTGAATTTTATGAGTGCAATGCTATACATGTTGCTACATTGAAAACAGGAATGTGTTATATAAGATTCTCCGGCTAAATCACTTAACAAACAGATTATAACAAAAAAGCCCCTATGGTATACGTCAGTGTAGACGTATGTATCAAATCCTGTGCCATCCATGAAGGATAGAAATCCTCAGTTTTGATAAGGCATTCCATTTTTCCTTCCTGTCTGTATTAGCTCTAACTCCAACTCTGATTCCACAAAGTCTTTCTGCATGTTGCCCAATGTGGTTGTAAGTGATCAGACCGTCAGTTTATTGTAAGGGACTGTAGTCTGACCATTGGCAGCTGAACTTGAGAAGGTCTACACTTGCAGGTGGGGTGGGGAAAGGAAAAGGCAACTATAGGAGTTTGGTAAACCAGCTTTTCTGCTGAGTTCTTCAGAAGGCCTGATTATTTTTCATACCTGTTTCCACACTCAGTTATGAAACGTGTGCCTTATTACATTGTAAGTTTTATTTTCGGCCACGAATTTTAAACTTGGGCAGTGTATTGCACTGAAGTGGACTGTAGTTCTTGCACAAATGCCTTTAGAAACTGGCTGCTGTGAACAGAGTCGAACAGGAACGAATGTATCCAGCTCCTGTTCTCTAGAACTGTATAAATTTCGGATGCACTGGTTTAGAGGGGAGCCATTGTAAGTAAGAAAACATTTGCTTTTCCTTTTGGCCCAGCTTCATGGGACAGTTGAGTTTCCTTGTAGGGTGGGAAGTGAGGAGTGCAGTAATTGGACTTGCAGCAGTAGTTGATGGTGGTTAGTGCTAGGTACTGCAGTGCTATGCTCTTGGTGACTCAGTGGTGGCCAGCAGGCTGAGATCCTGGGGCCGTGCACATCTGCAGAGGTGAGGAAGATGGGAAGCCTGAAGAGTGGAGGAAGGCAGCTGGCCAATTCTCACTTGAGGGTAAGGGGGCCTTTCAGGGGTGGGATTAAAACTGTGCCACATAAATCACAGGGGAAGACAGGGATGTCCAGAGGGTGAACTGACTCTGAATGCTCACTTGAGTTTGTTTGTTTTTATAAGGAAGAATAATGTGATGTGTTACCCAAGATGGTGTGAACAGAGCTTCAAGCCAATGGAGAAGACTAGGCCTAAATAGCTGACCTGGTGAAGTGACAAATAAAGCCACACCCGGAGTGCCACATCCTCAGCAGCCTTTCTCAGTGCCAATGCATTTATGGCTGTAAGTGTGGGGTTTGCCCAGATCGAAGCAGAGTTCTGGGAACAGGATAGTAATGGTGGATAGCAATGGAGAGGCTTTTCTCTAATGGCCAGCTGCAGCCCAAGAGTATACAGGCACTAAGAGCTGAGTACGGCACTTCTTCTGGGGGGTTGGGGAGCTGTCCACATCTGTCCTGCCACTCTGTGCTATTGAAAACCTTTGTAGGGTGTCTGTGGGTTAGTATGTGATATGTAACTGTATTCAATGTGTCCACACAGTAAGCCTCTAATAAAATCATCTCCCCTGGGGATTGATATTTTATTCCAAATAAGAATAAAACATTATTATATACTGTTAACACTTCCTATCTCCACAGTACGAGAATTTTGGTACAGGGATGTGAGCTTTTTCTTAAGAGTCTGATCCACAGGTAGATATTATAATCCTAGTACCCTAGGTGTTTTCCTGTAACCTTTGTATTTGACATACTGTGCATAAAAAGAGAGGGATAAAAAATATGCCCGAACACACTTGAGCGTGGAGACTGTAGCTTCTTGAGCCCTGTGGAGCTGTTATGGGCAAGTCTGTCACCTTCTGCTCTGGTTTCCAGGAGGGTAATCAAGGATCAGGGTTATTCAAAGTGATAAGGAGGTACCGAAGATCACTCAGTGTCCCACAGCCAGGCCCTACAAGAGAATAGGTGATTTCACTACAATATTACATTACTTCTTTGTCACCTTGACACAGATGATGGAGTGTGTGCTTGAGGTTGTGTACATACGGAGACGAGACCAGTTATGTACGACTGGTCATGTGTACGAACTCTTTGTTGATGTCTATGTAAATGTTGTCCCAGACTTCACTGCCCATTGGGCCACAGGTCCTGGTGGCCATGGCATTTTTCAGTGATTGAGCCTCCATTGGACACTGTATTTTTGTCTGATTTACAGTAAAACTGTTCCTTGGTGTGCACATGTTTATAGTTGGATTCATTGTGTTTTCTGGTATTAGTAGAATCATTCTAGAAATAGATTTGGATTTTTTTGCTTAGTAGATTTATTACTCAGATAATAGAAGGAATGTTCTTATAGGAATAGATGAGAAGAGCAGAGAAGTAGAAAAAGTTACCTGAAACCCACCACCCAGAGATAATTGCTGTTGACTGCTGGTGTATTTGCTAAAGCAAAGGTAAATTTCACAAATTATAATGAGTATATACTGTCTGAATGGATACATAAAAGCCCAAATTTAGATCTCTGTATACTTATACATTATAAGGGTAACTATATGTTAATTACTGAAACTGTTCATTTTCTATAAGCTGTGTAATTGTGTGTGTTTGTCTCAGTGTCTGCACCTACACTTGTATATCCACTGTATACCCTTGTGCATCATATATTTTCATGTATAGATGTTCTCCACGTTTTTCTAAGTGATGGTTAATGCTAAGTAGGCAATTTCTACTATAGAGCTTTTGGAGAAGGAAAATTAATGCTTTTGATGTGAAGAAAGATGTCCAAGAGGGTTGAAAAACAAAACATCCCCCAGAGAATGAAGGATTGCTCCTTCCAAAGACACAATAAAGTTATTTTGAATATTAAGATATGTCCTTGTGCTTGCTAGAGAGGAGGATAAACCATAGACAGAGGGATTTATGTGTTTAAGGGCCTTCAGAAAAGCACTGTAGGGTTATTAAGGATTGGTTTTCTTTTGGAAGCAAGACCAGAGGTCTTTATAGTTTGGTGTATCAGAGTAGCACTTTTAGGGTCAGAAAGTCTTTATGGTCTATTAATAGGGAGTGAGGACTGGTCTATAAAAGAACCCAAGGACTGAGTATTAGCATCACTAGCCAGAGAAGTAAACCAAATGCTGCTCATGGTTTGTATCAGAAATTAACTAAGAAATGCAACTTGCTTTACTCAGTTGAACTATTTTGGTGTTTAGTCAGGATCTGTAGTAAAGGATGAACAGAGCTTTTTCTTTAATCAATCAACTCTTAGAAATGATGGTTTTCTAAAATATATGTTGAAATGATTTCTAGATGTAGTTGTCATGGAGCTCAAGAGAGAAATTCCTTAAATCTGGTTAGAGTTTGTGAATTTGACACTTCAAGGTTGGTAATTTTTTTCACTTTCTTGTTAATTTTTTATTTTTGAGTGATAGAGGGAAATATTGGGATCAATCTTCAGTGTTCTCTGTGTGCTTCTGTATTTTCTTTCCAGGTAGTGTTCTTCTTAGATTGTGATGAATCACTCCAAGGTTTTAAAATATGGTTGTCAAGTTCCATGTGGCTGTCGTCAACGAACATTAAGTTATTTTGTGGTCAAAATATACTGTAGGAAGCTTGGCAGTAACTATGAAAAATCATTGTTTTAGGGCAAAGATAGGCTTCTTGTAGCCTTACCTTTTCCTTTCTGTTGGAGGTCAGCTTGGATCTAATTTCTGTGTGGTAACTGCTTTCTGTTTGCTGTCTTCCCTTTAATATCCCTTACCTAGGTAAACAAAGTCACCAGAGTAGGGTGCGAAGACTTAACTGCACTGGTTACATTTTTCATAGTCTTCTCTTCAGTCTCTCACTTGTCCTTTCAAGTAACCATCACATCATGAGCTCACAGATCCATGAATTTAAAAATTACATTTAGCAAACTCTACAGATGTAGGCTCTGCATTCTGCTAAATCAGACTGATTTAGGTGCCTTTAATTGTTTGCATCAGACTATGGGGGCTGCAAAAACAAGAACTCTCAGCTGTCACCCTGGGGATGAATGTGTGTCATGTATAAGGACAGGGCCCTAGAACGCTATATCTGAGTGGGCAGACTTGGCAAAGGAGTTTACAGTTCATATAAAATAATGACAGCGTACTGGGAGTTGTAGATTTTTATGCCCCAGACTTTGAACTTTTTAAGACTTTGAAGAGCATGAGTTCAACATAAAACTGTATTTCTATTTTTGTAGTGCTTATTGGTATGCCTAAAGAAGGTGGTCCAGAAAGCTTATGAGGTAAATCTCAAGATCTAAATAAATCAATAGTTGTTCTCACTCCACATTTATATACTTTTGTGACATAAACGAATAGATTTAGTTATAAATGTTTTCCTTTCTTTTTAAATGATGCTAGATTCTCTGTATTTCCTACATTCTGGGTTTTTTGTTGTTGTTGTTTTTTGGGGGTTTTTTTGTACTGGGGAGTCGAACTCGGGTCCTTGCGCTTGCACAGCAGGCGGCAAAACCACTGAGCTAAATCCCCGACCCCTACATTCTGTTTTTAAAAAATTATCTCATCAAAAATATTGAAAAGTTTTAACATCTAAAACAAGAAGTTTTAGATTTACTTTTAGCCCTTTTATTCAAGGGAATTGAACACTGGCAACTGTCAAAAGCTTAACTGAGTGTGTTTGTGTGTAGCAGTTCACTTATTTTGCCTTTTTCATTCCTGTTCTTCCTTTCCTTTTAGCATCATCCAGGAAAAAGATTCAGACCTTCAGTGTACTTCTTTATCAGCAGTTTTGTTGAAATTGATAAAGTTGAAGTTAAGTGTTTCTCAATTTTTTAAAGTCTCCTCAAAAGTTTTAAAATATTATCTTCTACAGGGTGCAGCTGTCAGTCAGGAAACTGTCAAGTTTACTTTCTTGTACTTTGTATTGTGAAACAATTAGGTATTAGTGTTATGACTGAAAGTGGAATCTTGGTGCCAAATTGCCAGGGATTCAGTTGTGGCTGCTCCTTCCTAGCTGTGGCCCCGGGTACATTTCCCAACGGTTCAGTGGCTTGGTTCCTCATCCCTGAAGTGTCAGTAATACAATCTACATCTTCGATGGTTTTGAAGTTACAATGTGTAAAACCCTTATAATGCAAGTAAGTGTTATCTGCTATTATTGTTACATATAAGATGAATATTCTTATGCTTTGAGGAACTAAACATGCTCCTTCTACAAGTTCTGTTATTCCCACCAAGACCTTCAGTTTATTTTCAAAGCTCTCACATGGTTTTTGACAATGATTTTAAAAAATCTTATAGTGGTGCCAGTAGAAGAATACAAATCTCCTGAGGCCTTACAATTAGTTCATTGTGTCTTGTTTTGGAAAAGGGAGTGGTTGAGTTTGCTACTTATTGTCAGTGACCTTGGGTAAGTCATTTAATTTCTCTGATCTTCAATTTTCTCTCCCATAAAATGAAGTTTGATTAGATACTTTCTAAGGTTTCTTCATATTCTGTAGTTTGCTAAAAGCAGTTTCTTTCATTGGGATACAGATGCCACCATATGCCATTCACTTTCTGAAATAATCAATTACCATGGTATTTTGTAGTTACTGAGTAAGGTATCAGCATTTGGTACTATAGACTTGATATTTGGTCTCTTCAAAATCTTTGAAAAGAAGGAAGTGTATGTGGTACACTTTTTTGAGAGTACTAGATTTTGAAAAGGGAAATGTTTCACTTGAGCCTTAACTCTAGAAGCCAAAAAAGACCTTTCGTATTGCTCGTTTATTTGCCAGTACGTGAATTGAGCTGGAAACACTTGAGTCTCTTTTAAGAAAAAAAATTAAAGGTAAAAGCTTTCTGAAAACTTTCTTCTAACTCTTTCTAAATTAATTTTGGCGGGTGGGGGGAGGCTAACTAAGAGTTGTATAACGAGAGAGTATTGATGTAAATAATTGTTTTGTGACTTATGTGATACCTCATTATCATGAATGCTTGGTGTTTTCTAAAATTCTTTTCCACTCATTGTTATTATTCTTTGAGATACTCTAAATCAATGATCAATGAATCGGAAACTCCTGTTAATATAATAAATTCTAGAAGATATTCATTATTTTAAGACAGTCCTTCCTTTTAAGAAGAGTAATTCTACCTGATGTATTTAATTTTCTGCTATGATAGGGTGAAAGGCCATAAACATAAAAGAGAAAGAGATAGTCTATCAAAGTTCAGTCTCTCAAATATTTTCTTAAATATTGTTTGGATGCAATAACAGAGGCAAATATTTATCATCAAGATAGAAAAATATGATGAATATCAGGCTAAAATTGGTTTGTGAGTAAACAGATTAGTTCCCTAGTTCATTTGCAAAGAGTCATTATTGCTGTCTTAATATCATCTAATTCCAAATAATGTCTGTCTCTGACATTAATGTTTTGGAATTTATTTGACTCAGTGGTTCTACTGATCCCAGTAATGAAATTAAGAACTTATTCATTACATTTTTTTGTTGTTGTTGTGCTTTTATTGGTACATTTTAGGTATACAGTTTGTTTACATTTATCATTGGGTGTTTGTACCTGTACATGATGTATCTTGGTTCTTATGTTTTTCCCCATTGCCTGTGCACCCTTTACCCCCTCCACCCTTCCCTATTTACATAGATTTCATTTCCATTTTTTTCTTTTCTCATTGTTTTTCCTTTCCATCTTTTCCTTTCCCCTTCCCCTCCCTTCACTCCTTCATCTTTGGACCTTTTTTCCTATTTCAAATTATCAATTATTCATTTTAATCATTTTAAC
>NW_004624866.1:5127682-5149771 GCF_000247695.1 Heterocephalus glaber
TAGGATACAAAAAACATGATGTATAAAAGAAAAAAATTGATAAATGAGATTCCATCAAAATTTAGAACTTTAAATATTGTTAAAATGAAAAGTAGCCCTTAAACAGACCCTATTTACAATGCATATAACCTATGACCAGAACCCAATTAAAAAGTAGACATAAGATGATAAATAGGCAGTACAGCACAAGGAAAGGTGTGCAACTCTAAAATCAGAAAAATACTAATCAGTACAATAACAAGACTGAATTATACACTTCATTAGGGAGATGAAGTTAAAAGTTTTAAAAGCCTTGTCATGACTTTTTCTTTTTGTTGGATTCTCTCCCTTTTCGTTTAATTTGTCATGCCCAATGGATTCATTCTGCTGGGCTTCCTGGGGTTGTGATCCTCATTGACTTTTCCTAGGATGTTGTCTAAAATTTTTTCGAGTGCTGGTTTGGTATTCATGAAGTTCTTGAGGTGCTCTTTATCATGAAAGTATCTCATTTCTCCATCAATTTTGAAAGATAGTCAATCTTGAAAGATACATCAATCTTGGTTGGACACTGTTTTCCTTTAGGGCTTGAAATACATCATTCCAATCTCTTCTTGCCTTGTCGGTTTGCTTGAGAACTCTGCTGTGATTCTAATGGCCTTTCCTTTGTATGTGATTTGTTTCTTTTCTCTCACTGCTTGTAGAATTTTGTTCTTCTGTTGGGCTTCTGGAATACTAACTATTATATGCCTATGTGTAGATTTTTTTTGATCAAGGCTAGCTGGAGTCCTATATGCCTCACTTATCTGTATGTGAAGTTCTTTTTCCCTGCTTGGGAAGTTTTCTGACATCACCTCTGTGAACAGCTTTTTTATGTCATCTGCACTCTCTCCTCTTTCTTCATTGACCCCATTCAGTCTTATGTTATTCTTCTTTGCATCATCTAGCAGCTGCTGGAATGATTTCTTGTGTTCCCTTACAGTTTTCAAGCAATTTTTCTTTTCCTGCTCACTAGTTGCAATCTTATCTTCTTTATCTGAAATTCTATCCTCACATTGGTTCATTCTGCTGCACAGACTTTTGATGGAGTTTTTAATCTCCTGGAAATCTGTTTGCATCTGTTTTATGGATTCCATTTGTTTCCTATGTTGAGATTCCATCATGTTCCTCAGCTCCTCTATTTTTTCATCTGTGTCCTCTCTAGATTTATTAATTATGTCTTTCATTATAAGCACAATCTTTGCTGTTATCTGAGTAATTATTTCTGATTTCATTTTTCCCAGATCCTCTTTTGTTGCCAGTTCAGAGAGTCCAGGTGGTTGAGTATCAGATTGTTCCATCTTGTTTCCCTTTGGGGTTGCTGTAGGTGATCTGGAAGTCTGTTTTTGAGGCTTGTTTACGTGTCTTCTCATTTCCATGGGGGGGGTACTTTTAGCACCTGCGCGGCTCACCTTCTCTGCCTTATGAGCATGGAATGGTGGTGGGGGAGCTTCCTTCTGGGTGCCAGGACTGGCTGACCTTCTGTGCCCTAGGAGCATGGAATGGCGGCAGAGGAGCTTCCTTCTGGGTGTTGGTACTGGCTCACCTGCTCTGCCCTAGGAATGTGGAATGGCAGTGGGGGAGCATCCTTCCGGGTGCGGGATCCTTCTTTTACATTAATCTTTGTGTACTTAAGGATCATTTCTCCAAAATATTTCCAAAACTAAAATTACACAATAAAAAGTTTAACATATTTTAAGATTTCTATATATTGGTGAATATTATAAAACATTTTATTCTCAAAATAAGCATTACTTTTATTTTTTTACCCCAGTACCAGGGATCAAACTCAGGACCTTGCACTGGCTTGCTAGGCAGGCACAGCGTCACTGAGCTTAATCCCTGGCCCCCATATTTTTCATTTGAGGCAAAGACTGAATTAGCACAAAAATTTTAATCTGAAATATGGCTTGAAAAAAGTTTCTTAATTGTGGGAAGTACCCTTAGGCTGTGGGCTCTTGCTTTCAGAGGAGGAATTTATTAACTCTCTGCTGTAATATCTTGGTTTAAAAAAAAGAACAGCAAAAACAACAAACCTTGAAAAGTTGCATCTATACTTCTTCATTTCATGTATGAACAAAACAGGCTTTTAGACATCAGGTAACTTGTTCACAATGATTTAGCCAGTTTGTGGTAGAGGGGAACCTAGAGCCTTCCTCACTTTTCTTTATAGAGCAACTTTCTTTTCTTTTCTTTAATGGTGCCAAAAGTTTATTTGAAAAGTGAGGGGTAGGGCCGGGGATGTAGCTCAGTGGTTCCGTTGCCTGCCTCGCAAGCACAAGGTCCCGAGTTCGATCTCTGGTACCAAAAAAAAAAAAAAAGAAAAGTGAGGGGTGAATGAGTGATGGAGAAACCAGCTCTGCAGAGTGAACTTGGGTAGAACAAGAGAAAAAGAAGATAAAAGCAAACAAAAGTACATGCTGCACTGGGGAAACACGGCATGGGCTCTCATGGGAAGTCATGATAGCCTAGAGCAATATTCTATTGTATAATACCAGATTCTAAGAGTTGCTGGGGATTTAGCTCAGTTGTTCCCCTGCCTGCCTCACAAGTGCAAGGAGGACCCGAGTTCGATCCACAGTACCAAAAAAAAAATTCTAAGAGTCATTAATTTAAAAAACTAGATTAACCCCCTGAAGGGTAGTGTAGGGTAATGTAGTGTAAGGGTATTTGTATTGTTCTTGACAGCTTACAAAGCAGCTGGGAGTTGGGAAGATCTCTAAAACAGAGCAAATCGCTCCCTGACCCAAATGGTGAGACCTTTATCAACTTGGAGACTAGATTTGCTTCTCAGTTTCATACAAACCTTTGTTTGATATTGCTTTATGATACGGTTTGAAGTTTAGAGTCACTGGTGGGTTAAAATGATAATACATCCATGAAACTTAAATGAACATAAAATCTCAATGCTAAAGAATGTCAGAGAGGGTTTTGTGTTTCGAAAAATGTTAGAGTTCTCATGATTTGTATGCAGATCTTAATGATAGTTTCAAGTTAATGCTACATTTGGCCTTAGCTAAAAGGATCCAAATTCCATTTTTATTCTCTGCCTTTCTCATTTACAATTCATCTTTATGAGCTTCCAACTCAAGAAAACATTTACATGATTCAGTAGCAGTATTTTAAAAGACAAAAGGAACATCAATATTTGTAAAAGGTACAGGGAACTCTAAGTTCTGGGGCAAGAGGTATCTGCATCTGTTACCTTCTCCCTGAAATAACAGATAACATGCTCAAATTAGGATCATTTGAGAGAGTTTAATAAAATGAAAAATTTTTGGCAGCATATATGGAAACCATGGGGATAGTACAATACCCCCAGGTCTAACAACTGCAGAGTTGTTACCACCCCTAGACCCAGTACCCCCAGTAGAGCTACAAAAGGGCATGTGATTGAGATTCCACCTCACTCCAGAAAAAATGGCTACTATCAAGAAATCAACCAATAACAAATGCTGGTGGGGCTGTGGGGAAAGAGGAACCCTGCTCCACTGCTGGTGGGAATGTAGACTGGTGCAACCACTGTGGAAATCAGTATGGAGATAGCTCAAAGAACTAGGACTGGAAGTCCCATTTGACCCAGCTATTCCCCTGCTGGGGATCTTCCCCAAAGAATTAAAAGAATCATACCACAGTGATATATGTGCACCCATGTTCATAGCAGCACAGTTTGTAATAGCTAAAACTTGGAAACAGCCCAAGTGCCCATCAACTGGAAACTGGATAAAGAAGATGTGGGTTTTTTATAAAATGGAGTACTACTCAGCCATAAAGATTGAGAAACTAAAGATATTTATAGCTAAATGGATGCATATTGAGGCCATATTCTTAAGTGAAATAAATAGGACATACATGTGTAAATACCAAATAGTTTCTGTGGTGTGAAAAACTGAAACAGTAAATAAAGATCAAAATGTTTAATAGATAATGTGAAATAGGAAGAAAAGGTCCAAAGGGGAAGGGGAAGTGGGGTGTGTAGGGGGAAGGAAAGAAGAGAAAGGAATAAATATGAGAAAAGGAAAAAATAGAAACAAAGTCTTTGTAAATAGGGAGGGTTGGAGGGGTTGAAGGGAGGGGAGGTGTGTGGGGAAAAATAAGAACCTAGATATGTCATGTAAAGGTACAAGTTCCCAATGATGAATCTTATCATATTGTATACCTAAAATGTACCTTTTAATAAAATTAATTAATAAAATAATTTTTCAAATGGCATGGGAGGGCTGAGTTATATCCAAAAAGCTACCTTGAGAAGGATGCAACCTTCCCTGTGGGAGGCTGCAGCCAGCCAGGGGACATCCCTCAAGTGGAAAGCCCAGGGCATAGACATCCCGTTCTCATTCTACTCCCTTACCGTGATCTCAGCAAGGACAAGCCTTGCTTGAACCCAACCAGAAGCCCAAGAGTAGAGGTTATATAGTAGTAGATTAGCCACCTGCTATAGTCCAGAAGCATAGCGACGAAGGGTGGATGGTGATTTGGAGAGGCAAAGTGATGCTGATTATCTTACTGTATTGTCTGAATCTATGTCTACTTCAGTAGATGAAAGAATGCGGTTTAAAGATATTCCTACAATGTACCTCTGAAGATGCTTGTGAAGCTATGAAGTAGCTGCTCTTGGCCATTTTTCCATTGAAGATGTGCATTGCTTTTGTATGTGTACATGGAATACTTCAACGAAGTCTAACCATAGGAGAAAGTGAAGAACTTGAATGTTAGTGAAGAACCCTTGAGAAGCTAAGCTGAGAGAGTGCTGTGGTTTGAATGTGCCCCCCTAAATTCCATGTGTTTGAAGCTTAATACCCAAACACATAGGTTAATGGTATTTGGAAGGGTGCCTTTGAGAGGTAATTAAGGTTAAACGGGGCGGCAAGGATGGGGACCCCATGACACCATTGGTAACTCTTTTCTTCTTTTTTGGTGCCGGGGATCCAACTCAGGACCTTGTGCTTGCCAGGCAGGTGCTGTGCCACTGAGCTACATACTCAGCCCCATTGGTAACTCTTGTAAGAGGAAGAGAGACCTGAGCTAGCATGCTTCCTTTATTTCTCCCTATGATGCCCTTCACCATATTATCATGCAGCAAGAAAATCCTCACCAGGGCCGGGGATGTAGCTCAGCAACACCACGCCTGCCTTGCAAGTACAAGGTCCTGAGTTTGATCCCTGGTACAAAAAAAAAAAAAATCCTCACCAGATGCTAAGCAGGTGCTGGCCTTGTGCTCTTTGTCTTTTCAACCTCTAGAACCCTGATCTACATCAATGTCTTTTATTTATAAATTATCCAGTCTGTGATATTATGACATAGTGGGAGAAAACAGGCTCCCATGGATACCTTTAAATGCACAAATGTCCTTCAGATAATGAGAAGATGCATAAAAGTGCCTATCAGACCACCCTGTGACCTAGATGTGTTCCCTTGGCATGGCCAGACCAAAATAACTCTTAGGATCCCTCCAAACATCATCACATTATGATTCCCACCACAGAAAACTGTGGGAAGTTTAGTAAGAGTAAGGATTAGCAATGTGAGATTTTACAGTTCTGATGACTACCTCTTAATTAAAAGATATATTGACTGGATGGAGATGGGAAAGCAGAACTTGTTTTGGAAGGTTTGGAAAGGTTTAGAAAGGTCATGAAAAATATTTGCTTGGAAACTAGGTCTTGCCATTTTTAGTGAAGCTAAGCAAACCTTGTGTGTTTCTGTTAAAAAGTCAGTTTCAGCTGCTTGGTGGTTATATGGTGTGCAAAGTTTGTGAAACTCCATTGAGCTATATATATATCATATATATGATATGCACACATTTCTGTATCTATTCCTTTTTAATTAGTTTTGGGATTCTCTTTTGAGGAAACATGAAACTAGTGGAATTCTGCAGTCTGGGATTGGGTTTAGGGTAGACATAATGAGGGCTCAGGCTTCTCATATTAGGGTTTTTGAAATATGGAAGAAAGTAAGTTCATCCCCTGACTAAATGTCAGAGTCTGGAGTGTGAGAGAAGAATTAACCTATGCCTGCTGGAGCAGTTGGCTGGGGTTGTGGACACATGGCTGTTCCCTGGAAGGTGGGGAGACCATACCCCTACTATGCTAGGAACAGAAAATGCTTTCCTTGGTGATACTTATCTGGGCCTTTGGCTTCATTGCCCTCACTGAAACAGATCATTATAGTGGTGGCTCTGTGCCCACACCAGCAGATAGATGGATGCCTTGCCTCTCTGAATAACCATGATTCTTAAGATAAGGAGAGCTCTAGGGAGAGAATTTCTCCCTGCCTTTAGCAGTCTCTGTAGGGTCAAAGCCAGTCTGTTCTCAGTGGTGAGAGTTGGTCCTTATGCTTAAAAACTATGGCAGTGACCACAGCAGAGAGCCAGTTCCAGTGATAAGGAATAAAATGATTGCCATTTGGTGAGGTTTATTTTAATAAGGCCATGCAGTTCAGATGTTTGCTTGAAAGGTAACTGGTAATGGGTGTACTGAGATACTCAACAGAGAGGTACTTCATAAACCTTTAAATACACATGAGGAATTCTATCAAAGAAAAATGAACATTCATATTATATTAACACTGTTTGAATGTTTTCATTTTCTTTTCCTTAAATTCTTTTATTGGTACATTTTAGATATACAGTACATTTACATTTATCATTGGAAACTTGTACCTTTACATGATGTATTTCAGTTCTTATTTTTTTCCCCATTCCCTGCCCTCCCTTTGAATGTTTTCATTTTCAAGATTTATCTACTTACAAAATAATGTATATTATTTTAAAAGATTATTTTTTACATTATTTTTGTAGTTCTAATTCTTAAGTCATTACCAGTGCAGGGTGTAGTGTTGTAAGAAGGGTAAGGTAGATCTTATAATTGAAGTACACTGTAACCATTTGTTATTTTGAATGGTGTGTGTTATGGCTTGTGTCTAGATGTCTTCCCTAAATCCTCATTTGGTCATAGGTGAGGCTTTTCAGAGGTGGCTGAATCTGGAGTGTATGATGCTGGAATTAAGGGTGTGTGATTACTAAATTAGTCCACTGATAGGTCTGGCATAGTTCTGGGTGTGGATAATGGAAAGGCCCACCCTGGGTATGAGTGCTACCTGCCCTAAGGGTGTCTAGCCTGGATAGAATATAAGGGACAGAAAGAGGGCCGCTGTGGTTGCTTGCTGCTTTGCTGCTTCACTGCTTGCTGCCTTCTGTCTTCTGCCTGTCATGAACTGTTTCTCCTCCGTGATGCCCCTCTGCCATTCCACCCTGCCTTGGAGCCAGCCAACTATGAACTGAAACCTCTACAAACTGTGAGCTAAATAAACCTTTCTTCCTTTAACTTTGGGTGTTGAGTGTTTTCATTACAATAGTACCTAGGTACTTGTGTGTATGTTAAACTCCAGCAGTCAAAGCTACAATCTAGTATATTGAAGGTACTATTGTAATTAAAAGGATTTTATTAGGATTGAATAGTACCTTGTTAAGTATTTTGTTTTGCTGTGGTATATATATCAGTATACACTGTATGCATCAGTATAAAGGTAGCTAAAAACATTTGTTCATGTCACATTCCAAATTTCATTGGGTGAATCCCCCCTAAAGAAAATATTAAGAGCAAGAAAAAAGAAAGAATGATACAAATAAGGTAGAAAAAGGACAAGGAAATGCATAACCTAGATTCTGTGAATGTTTTGATTCTTATCTCTTTCGACTAAAATATGTTCTGGCTGTAAGATGTGCAACTAGTTGCTAGATTTTTTCATTTGAGTGTTGCATTTACATAGAGAAGCTGGCTTTCAAAATGCCAGCCAGCAGCCAACTCAAATAGGGAAGATTTGTTTAACTTAGAGACTGATTTAGAAAAAAGTTATCTTGAGGAGGTTGGAGGAGGGCAACATATCAGACACTTTGGTCTGGAAACTCAGCCAAAACTTTGTCAGCTGTGATTGGTCTGATTATTAGCATACTTGAGTTTTCAGTTCCTAATGTAGAGATTGCAAAGGTGCTCTGAACATGAAGTCTCACTTCCATAGACTGAATGGAAGATGTACAGCTTGAAGTTGCAGATTATTTTCCTACAGAAAAAGAGAATATTTACAGGCTCTGGTTGCAAACTGTATTATTTCTTTAGAGGTGTAAAAGTGTCCATTATCCTGTTAACATCTGTGTTAAGTGACTTACGAGATTTTCTAGCCAAGGTTATTCATAGACTCACTATCACAGAATACTTGAAATAATCAGGTTATAAAGAAGAAAGGTTTATTTGGGCTCACTGTTTTAGAGGTTCCAGTCCATGATCAAATAGATCCATAGCTTTTAGGTCTCTGGTGGGGTATAGATGGCAATGGTGGGGAGTGTGTGGTAGAGCAATCTGAGAACTTCATGGCCTAGAAGCAAGTGAGAAGGCAGGAGTCTGGGCCCTACAGTCCCCTTCAGCAGCATGTCCCCAATGATCTACAGACCTCTCCTACAAGACCCTGCCTCCTAAAGGGGGAGTCACACATCTCCCAACAGCACCAGTCAGGGAGGCCAGTGTTTCAGCACATGTGCCTGGGAGACATTGAAAATCCAATCTATCCAAAACCCCACTGAATTATTGACATTTTCTGCTGTCCTGAAGTCTAGACCGTGATAGGTGGTCATCTTTATTGTGCTTACACATAAAAATACTTAGCTTCTTATAAAAAACCAAAAAGTAGCAAATACTGGCAAGAATATGAAGAAAAAGGAACTCATACACTGTTGGTGGGAAGGTAAATTAGTACAGCTATTATGGAGGGAAGTATGGCGGTTTGTCATAAAATTAAAAATAGACCTACCATATGATCTAGCTATCCCACGTCTGGGCATATATTCAAAGGCTGTGAAATCAGCATATCAAACAGGAACTTGGATGCCCATGTTTATTACAGTAATATTCATAATAGCTAAGATATTGAATTAACAAAGGAGTGGATAAAGAAAACATGGTGTATATACACAATGGAGTATTATTCAGCCACGAAGAAGAATGAAATCCTGTCATTTGTAGCAAAATAAATAGGACTGGAGGACATTATGTTAAGTAAAATAATCCTGAAACAGAAAGTACCACGTGTTTTCCCTCACGTGTGAATAGTAAAAAAAAAAAGACCTGAAAATAGAGTAGTGATTGCCAGAGATTGGGACAAATATGTATATGTGTATGTGGGGAAGGTGGGTGAAAGGTAATTTGGATTTGATCAGTGGATGTTACGTGCATGTATGGAAATATATCCACTGCATTAATATGTACAATTAAAACATGTTAAAATACCCAGCCTCCAGTTTGAAAAGAATCCTGTTTTAGTGGATCTCACACTATTATTCTTGTGCAGAACATACTTGGGGAGAATTATTTGCAGCAGGCAATGAGGAACTGTTGAGAGAGTTTTAAACTGGAAAGTGGTATAATCAACTATGGAATGGTCAGGGTCGAAGGAAGAACTCAGGCACAGAGTTCAAATGCAAAGCTTTGGAAATAGCAAAGGTATGAGATGATAGAGGCTAAACTAGGGCTGTAGTAGTGGGAATAGAGAGGAGGAGGTGAACTAAGAGATGTGTAAGTCATCAGTGCAGCTGTTTAATGATGAGCCTAGGAAGGAAGAGGAACTCGGACTTTGTCTTGGACCATGATGCCACTAAGATTGGAAACTGGGCTGTTTCTTTTGATGCCCATGGGGCTGACCCCTGGGGACTTCAACTCAGTAGCCAGGTCCAGGCTCTGCAGGCCTTAGACCTCCACTTGACCTTGATTTCTGCCTAAGAAAGTGACTGATTTCTCCCAAGGTCATGAAATTGTTTTGTTCTGGACTGCTGGAACCTCCTGTGACTATAAATAAGCTGCACCATAGTAGTGTTCCAACTCTACTGGTCCAATTCTGGATCCTGTCCCCATTCATATATACCCTGTGGTGCTGTATTTGGAACTATAAAAGAAACTTTCTATATATTCATATGTTTCGTTTTAAAAATTAATTTTTTGGGTGCATTTTAGGTATTCAATATAATGACATTCATGATTGGAAATTTGCACCTTTTCTTGATCTCTCTTGGTTCTTATTTTTTCCCCATTCCCCTCCCCTCCCTCCAACCCCTCCAGTCCTCCCTATTTACAAAGGCTTTGTTTCCATTTTTTCATTTTCTCATATTAATTCCATTCCCTTCTTTCCTTTCCCCTACCCCTCCCACTTCCCCTTCCCCTTTGCCCCTTTTCTTTCTATTTCACATTCGTATGTGTCTTTTCCTGTTCAGACCATTATATTTTCCCCGAGTCTCTTACATCTTTTACTTTCAGTAGATGAGTTTCTAGCCATTAATTTTGTATGGCCAATAACTCATGTAAAAAAGGGATCTCCAGTCAAATCAGTTTGGAATAGCCACATTCTCCACCCCTTTGTCGAAGGTTCACAGCACACAGTAGACCACAGTAGCCTTGTGTATCAGTATTTCTCAATTTATTCTGCAGTAAAAGCCAACTAAAAATTTTAACCCTAAAATATCCTACACTTGTTTAATCACAGGATCTGGATTTTTCCTAAGGAACATCTATTCACTACTTGAAGAATTAGTGTTCTGCAGAATGCTCTTGGAAAAGTGCTGCTTTAGTTATTTACACCAAGTCTCATATTTGCTGAAAATCATCTTAGTGTGTTAAATTGGGTGGATTTTGTGGGATCAGCCTCTCTCTCTCAGAGACTTTGATTCAGTTAGTTTGTATTGGGACTTGGGATTTTGCATTTTTTGGCGAACACCCAGAAAATGATTCTCATGTAGATCCTTTAGGATATATTGAGTCAAATTTATCGAGAATTTGTGCACAGCACTGCATTTCCTTTTTTCCTTATGTTCTTTTGTGTTTGTCATGTTTGAAGCAGGAATGTGTTTCTTATTCATCCCCCTAGTCTTGCATAGCCTTGCTTGCCCTGTGTGCGTGCCCCAAGACAGGCACTCAATAAATGGTTGCTAGAATGAATTGAAATTCAATAACTTTAATTCCTCTGGGAATCAAGAGAGACCTAGGGAAGTAGTCAAAATTCATTGAATGAGATATATTTGTCAGGGCTTCCCAAGGGACAGACACATACACACACACACACACACACACACACACACACACACACACACACACACGCCCAGACTTGTATTTTTTCTTTGGAAAAAAAAAATCAAAGTAAATTTCAAATGAGGGGTTAGCAGATTTTTAAGAGCCAGAATATAATAAATTCGGTATTTCTCTTTTCCAACTGGGCTGTATTAGTTGTGAACAAATTTGTGACAATGTAAATCTTCTTCCTCTCCAATACACCTAGACTCTACTCTCTTGGATCCAGCACTCTTACCAGTTGTTTTTCAACTAATAGCTTCATTGTAAAGATTCACACACCATACAATTTGCTCATATAAAGTGTACAATTCAATGATTGTAGTATGATCAGAGTTGTACAACCATTACCACAATTTTAGAATATTTAAATCACCTCTCAAAAGAAAACTTATACTCATTAGCAGTCACTCTCCACTTTCCCCCAGTTATCCCATCCTTGGGTTGTCTCTATCCCTTTTGCCAATTCTGGACATTTCATACATGTAGAATCACACAATATGTTTCTTTTTGTGACTGACTTTTTCACTTAGGCTGTTTTCAGATTAATTAATATTGCAGCCTCTATCAGTACATCGTTTCCCTTTATTGTCAAATAATATTTCATTTTATGATATACCACATTTTATTTATCTTTTCATCTATTGATGTACATTTGGATTGTTTCTACTTTTTGATTGTTATAAGTGATGCTGCCGTGAGCATTTGTGTACAAATTTTTATGTATATGTGGGTCTTAACAATTTCTTGATCAGTGACATTAAAATGTAAGTTAATTTTAATAATTTGAGATATAGTAAAAATGTATCTCAAAATTCAAGATAGTGTAGAATCCTTCTCCGCTGGCCTGGGTGGCCATATCTTAGCTGTCTCCACATAACCCTGATTTAGTCTATGTGGCTACGTAAGGGCCAATTCTTACTCCACTTCTTCCCATGTGTCTCTTCCAGCTTTTCCACACCCTTTTGAATTCTCTTATTGGAATCTCCCCCAATAACCTAGAAATTAACCACCAACAGCCTTGAATTGCTTCTTCACTGTTCCAAGTGTCTGCATTTTACCTCTGCAAGCATAAGATGGTAGAGGGCAAGGATCAAGTCCTACTCCTCTTTTGGTAGAGAAATGAATAAGAAGGTCATGTAGCATGGTGGCACCCAATAAGTTGATGCTGGATGAGTGAATGGAAGTTGTAGCTCTGTGATGTTATCATATAGGAAAATGGGACTGGTTTGTATCAACCAATGAGGAAATGATGAGAGTCATGAATTAAACCAGGTGCAGCTGGGAAATGGTGAGGCGTGCACTTGAAGAGTTGCTGACTTGTCACAGAAAACACTGAAAGCCATTCTATTTAGAAATAATCCTGTCTGTGTGTCATATATTCTCTTCATTTCTTCTTACTTGTTCTCATTTCAAGGACATGCTCAGTAGCATTGTCTTGAAAATAGGATCCTTGCAACTTCCTCTCTTTTATTTCTGAGCTCAGATTGTAATTTAGCAACTGTGTTATTATCAGACCCATTATGTCTGTGATGGTTATATCCGAAATCTCAGTGACTCTGCAAACAAGGGCAGTTCTCTGAATGAGGCCCACACAAATAAGCCTCCTCATATTACTTTCTCAAGCCACGTGGGAACAAACAAAAAATTATAGAATATCAGACAGAAAGGTATTATAATTTGAAAAAGAACAAAGATATTTTAGCTTTTCTGGCACTTGGCAATGAAACTTTTATCCATTTATGTATTAAAATTTGTTCTTTGAATATTTCCCTATGGATGAGAGAATTAAACAAATCGTTTCTAGTTTCTTTATGAGCTACTTATAGAGTTTCATGGAAGTATTCTGCCTAAATAAATTTGTTCTATTAATTCATAGCCTTGTTTTCTGTGAGGTGTTCAAAAGAACTGAGGACTAGGACAGTATCTACTGGACACCGTTACCCTAATTTAGAAATGGGAGCTCGCTGAAGGCTGTGGGAGCAGAGTATTTATTATAGTGAAGTCGTGCTTGTTGCTTCAGGACCGCACTGAGTCCCTTGGTTACAAGTGAAACAGAAGAGCAGTGGCATAGCCCTTCAATAGGAAGATGTCCTTGAATTCCTACGACCATCATGTTGAGTCAGAGTCCACTGGATGACTTTCTTAAGTTCTTACTGTGCAAATATGTTGACATATTTATTCAGTCAACAGATGGAATTTGTTGTGGAGACATCTTAATCTTAAATATCTTTTGGAGGCCTTGTACAGGGCCAGTAAGCTAGTCAAAATGTTACCAAAGAATTGTTTATGGATGCATTCTTTTCTGAGCATCTAAATTCTACTTCCAACCCCATGCTAAGGGTGGTAACTTTTATAAGAGTAATAGTAATACAAGATGTTCTCAGTATGAAAGTGCTTAGAGTTTAGACAAGAGGACTAGATACGTACATGCAGACAACCAGGAGAAAGCATAGAATGATGGGATGGATTTGGTATTTGCAAAAAGAACTGGATTCATAGTGCTTTTCATTTACTAACTGTTTGGATTTTAAAATTTGTTTACCTTTTGTTTTCTTATCAGTAAAACAGGATGACAGTATCTTCACATGGTTATGATGGTGGTGTATTCAATCTAGTTAACAGATGTATAGTGGTTCAATCGTGTTTAGATACTATCATTAATAATGACAGCTAAGGGAGATGAAATCAGGTTCAAGAGATTTGATTTTGAATCTAAATATATGCACAAAAAGAATTAGGAATCATTAAAAACTTTGGAGGCATGGAGTTAGGGTGTACAAAACTTCATTAAAGTAATAATATTTAAGCCAGACTAATGTAATTATTATAATAGTTACCATCTGTTTAGGGCCAAACTAGTTCTAAGTGCTCTGTATGAATTATTTCCCGTATTTTCACAGTGACTTTGATTAAGATACTTCTATCATCCATTTTCTAGACATTGAAACTATTAAAGTCATTTATCTAAGGTCATACAGCTAGTAAATGGTAGAGCCAAGATTTGATCCCTTGTCTACCTTCAGAGCCTCTTCTTAAAACAGGAAATCAAGGGGTTAGGTGGCTAGAATGAAGAACATAGTAGATCAAATAGAAAAAGAGAACAACCAAAGAAGGAAGAAGCCAAGAATTGGCAAAAGTAAGTATAGAGACTTCATGGTGTCAGGCTTGTGTGTGGGACCAAAGTGTTTGGACTGATCCTGCAGGCAGGAAGTAGACACTGCCTCTCAAGAGAGAGCTTCCTTTGCACCAAAAGAATCCTGGAAACATGTTTGTCTCACGTTGCTGCATCCATTCACTGTTCGAGTTTGTGCTGGTGATGACAGAGGCTCTTGCTGTGCATTTCCTACATCGAGGCAGAATCTTCCAGGTCAGTTAGTTGTCTCAAATTTTCTTCAGTTAAGAGCATCCATAATATCCTGTCTAATACTCATTTTCTTCCTTCTAAAGGCACCCCAGCTCCTCTTCTCCACAAGCCATTCACTTAAGTTTTCATTTGTTCATTCAGCTGGGTCTAAGCACTTGAAGACCATGTTAGCAAAAACAAAGACAGAGACCATTTCTCATGCTTTTTACATGATTCCCTGAAATTTACCCCTCATTCCTAGTAATATAAATGTTTTACATATTTTTGAGTAAATACTGCCAGAGTTGAATCAACTACATCATTGAACATGCTTTTCCTCTAGCTGATATTTTTCTCCCGTAGCAATCCTTTTTTTATGAAAGAGGCAGGGCACAAATTTGCATTCTGATGCAAGCTCCTGTCTCCTTCTGGGGCAGCCCTTTAAAAAGGTCCCAGACTAGCTGCATCTGAGACCCTTTCATTTGAACCCTTTAGAGTTTTCAGGCAAATTATTAACCATTTAAAATATATCATGAGCATATTTACATTTTCTCATGTTTGCCTTAAGTTCTGAGAAAGAAGATCCATTTTTGCTGCTCTCCCTGGAGATCACCTTCCTGCAGAGGTGGTGTGGTAAAGGGACAAGAGAGAGAAGACAACCATCAGTAAAAGGACTTTCCGAGATCTCTTGTAGCCTGTGCTTGCATCTTTCTGTCTGTCTTAGAACTATCCAAAGCTGGTCTGAATTTTACAGAGATAATGACCCCTGAGATCCTCCTTAGTCCCATAGTCTGTGGCAGGATTGACATTTATATGCAGAGCCTTCAGGCCTGTTATGCAGTACTACTTTCCAAGCCTTATAAAGTCCCTTTTAGTCCCTAGCTCACTGCACCTAGGTAATGTCTTGTGGCTTTATTTACTAGCTGAGATCCAAGAAAGTACCTTCTCAAAGTCAGGAGGAGGCAGGTTTAATCAGTTCCCTTGTGCAGAGCACTCCAGCCTCCTCATTAGGCTTTTCTGTTAGGAAGAAACACAGGCTCATTATGGCAGAAGCCATGAGCTGCAGCCTGCATTTCTGAGATCCTTTGATGGAAGCTTGCTGGGCCTGCCTCTGCAATGGGACCTGAGCTCATTTCCCATGCCTCCCTCTTGCCCGATCCTTATCTCGTTGCCCTGATTTATGATATATCTCATTCTCTTACACCACTCCAAGAAGCAAACCTAAACCTATTCTCACTGACCTCTGATTCTGTTGGCTCCTCTCAACTCTCAGCATCCTTAAGGGAGACTGAGAAAAGTAGTCATCAGTGGCCAGTTCTTGAGGGCTTCCTTTGGTCAATCCCTGCCTAACAGCACTGTAGTCACCAGGAGATTGAAAAGAAGGAAAGAGGGTTGGAGAAAGAGGAGTGTGAAATTGAGTTATGAGGGTTTCTAAAAAATTTAGAAATTGAGGTGCAGTTCACATACCCTAAAATCCGCCATTTTAAAATAAACAATTCAGTGGCATTTAGTATATTCGAAATATGTAGCCACCGCCTCTATCTAGTTCTAAAGCATTTTTATCATTCAAATAAAATTCTCCACTTATTAAGTAGCCATTTCCCATCCTTTCCTTCTGCTGTTGGTGACCACTACTCTGCTTTATGAGTCTGTAGACTTTCTTAATCTGGATATTTCACATAAAAGTGAATTATATGTTACCCTTTGTATTTGACTTTCACTTTGTGTAACATTTCAAGGGTCATTCATGTCACAGTACTTATTTTTAATGACTGAGTAATATTCAGTTGCATAGATATGCCATTTTCCTGCATTGGTGGACATCTGGGGTGTTTCCATCTTTTGGTTACTGGGAGGAATGCTTCTGGGAACATTCATGTACAAATAGTTGTCTGAATTCCTGTTTTCAGGTGTTTGGATGCTATTTTTAGTAGAATGGCTGGGCCATATGGTTCATATCTTGTAACATGATTCGAATGCCTTCTGGAGACCAATCTAGAGCAATAAACATATGCTTGTATGTATGTAGGGAGAGAGATTTTCTTATGTCTCCCTAGTCTCTCTCCCTTGGAATTAGTGAAATAATCTTATTATCGGTCTCGCTTTCCTTCTGGCCTTGTCTCTTTTTAGTTTTTCTCTTGAAGAAGTTTATTCTGATGATAGTCTTCTAAAAATCAAATCTGGTCTTGCTAACCCTTTATGTGAAATCTTTCAGTGGTTCACCATGGCCTTTGGAATTCATTCTAGTTACTTTTCCTTGGTGCATCGGTACCATGGCACCTCATGGCCCTTTCTGAGACCTTCAGCCTTAGCTTCTCCCTCTCTCCCACCACAGCCGTGCACTTCAGCCACATCATCTGCTATAGTCCCCAGGTGGGCCATGCCCTTTCATGCCTTCTTGGCTTTGTACAAGTGCCCTTGTTTGTCTACGGAGCTATTGAGCTGTCACCTTTCCTTCAGGGGTCCACTGAAGGCTGTATCCTGCCGGGAGTCTCCCAGGGTTTCCTGGTCTGAACTTTTAGTTCTCTGTCTCTCATATGGATACTGAGCCCAGGAGTGATCTGCCGCTAAACTATGTCTCCAATCCACTTTCCTTTTTACTCCCTGAGTTGCCCAGCCTCAGACTTTTAGAACCTTCCTGCCTCAGACTCCCAAATAGCTGGAATCACAGGGACGCAGCACTGTGCGTCAGCAGTACTTGCTATATTCTGACTCTTCGTTTACTTGTCTACTTCCTTTACTAGGCTTCATAAGGGTAGACCATGACTCTATTTAGGTCACTGTGTCTCACAAACACCCAGAGCTGTTTGGCAAAAAGAAACTTTCAAAGAGATGTTGACTGAATGAATGCCAGCCCTCGGGTTGAGGCATTTTTCGTTCTGTTTTCCTGCTCTCTGGAAGGTGGTCAGTATCTAACATATGTAGTTGAGTAAAAGACAGTGGAAAGGAAGACGGGGGAAAGGAGAGAAGAGTAGAGGAAGAGATAGAAGAGGGATGGAAGGACAGAAGAGAAAAGAAGAAACCAGGAGAGTCAAACAGAAGTATAAAAAAAGGAGGGGGAGAAAAGAGGTAGGAAAATGAACAAAATTGGAGAAGGCAGGAAGTAGCTATCAGTGACACCTGGCTCCCAAAAGGTTTAGCTTCGAGAGGTTTATTCTACACCTCTCGAACTTACTAAATTGAAACATGTGCGTGTATCTTAGAAGGATGGAGAGAAAAAGGCTGCAGGAGTAAAGGCAGCCCTGGAACGAGCACCTCCCTGACCTCACCCCATTCCACCAACCTTGTGGACTCTGGCAAGGGGCAGGGTTACCAAGAGTACAGAGTGCTTGGCAGGAACAGCTACTTCCATTATATCCGTCATTTTGGCCTGTTTTCAGGAGACCTCCAGGTCAGAGCACATAAAGAGAGTGAGGTGGGAGTGGCTGTCCTCTCCCCTTTGCTTACATGGCACATATTATATAATTTGCATCTTTGCAAGCATCTACTAGGTAAGGGCATGGCCTTCTGGATACAGGTAAACAGGAGAGACTCACTTTGGCCTCAGGCTGGGAAGGGTTTTTAGATCCAGGTCTGTAAGGGAAGAATGACACTGGATACATTCCCAGCTTCTCATATGAGATTTTAAAGTAACCAATCCATATGTGGTAAATGCACTCATGACACTATCATCCATACCCATGGTGCTCTGTGCATGCCAAAAGCTGAAAGCCCAAGAAGCTTCCAAGTGAGTCATTGCCTCATGGAAACCTGAGCTCCTCAGTAGAGCATCCGAATACTCTCACCTACCTCCTGCAGTCTCAGCCAAGAAAAGACTCCTGAGTATGTCACTTCTGCACTCCTTGATTTGCCTTTTCTTCCCTTTTAAGGCTTCTCCTGCTTATTTCTATAAACCAGGGAGTAATAGCCAGAAATTTGACATTTTCATAATAATGATTAAAATCTGATTTCCTCTATCTCTTCTGGGCTCTGTGTTGGGGCAGGTGCCTGAAGAAAGTGCTGGGTGGGTTCAGAGAGGTGAGTTGCACTGGAACTGCCCACTTGCATTAGAAGCCTCATTGCTGGACCCAGAAGAACTCACAGCTTTTTGCAAACCCAAGGTATTTTTTTCTTCTGAAGAATAGTGTTTGCAGAAGCACTTTTGGCAAGTGCATAGATGGTCTCAAGGCCACTTGGGATCCATTTTTAATGTTATTTAGTCTTTGTGTGATCCAGAATTCCTGCAGCAGCAATTCTCAAAGTGTCCTCAGGCTAGTCTGCAGTAGAATCATGTGGGGAGCTGGTTAGGAATGTAGTTTCTGGAACCCCATTCAGGATACACTAGGGGCAACAAGGAGCCCCATCTGGTGATTCTTTGCCCCTTAAAGTCCCAGAACTACAATCTTTCAACTTTGCAGAGCAGCAGATCTTAAGGCAAACAAGCCGCAGACATCTCCTGTTTACATGCCTGGGCAGCTTGTCCTGTACTGTGCCACCTGGGTGGACCTCTGGTCCACCATGACATCACCAGCCAAGCAGCACCTGCTGCTAGCCACAGAGGACTATTCTGGAGATCTGATTGAATCCCTTCTGCTCAGCTTGGTTGGTTTTCCTGATGACTGTCCCCTTTTTCACATTGGCCCAACACACAATGTTTTTCATCCGGTGTTTTCTCTCCTTGGGAGGATTGGACTGAAATCAGATCTCAGGCTGTGAGCACATGTCACACCCAGATTTGTGGCCCAGGGCACCAGGATTTACTCTGATTTTGTTTTTAAAGAGCTTAGAACTGCTAGAGTCCTTCAGAGTCATAATCTTACTTCTTTAAGGATCTATAGAAGATATCCTCACAACTCTGGGAAAGTACTCTCCACCTAAGAAGGGTTTCTGATGAAGTACTGAGAGGGAAACAGCACATCTCTGGAATGTTGTTGCCTTCTTTCTTTCTCTCCTCCTTGTTTGGCATATTGGCCCTCTGTCCACATCATTATGCCAGGTTCCTAATGCCCTGCTGAAGCCCTTGGATGGCTGGGTCCTGACTTGAAGCTCAGATCTTTTTGACTGCTTACTGCCAAGTAGAACTCAGCTTCATGTGACCTAGGACCTCAAAGTTTTGTTAGCTGTGTTGATGCTCTCCTCTCATGGTTTAATGCATACCCAGCCACTTTCTAATTATATTTGTGATTTAGTTACAACCTTCAGTAGAGTGAGTAAGAAGGAATTTGAGGCCCTTAGCATGACCACATCTGAGTTTTCTTGGGTTATCCTGGGAAACACCTCCATCCCAGACAAACCAGGAAGGCTGATCACTGAAGCCTCATTGGGGAACCATTTTATAATAATAACAATAATAATAGCTAACATTGAAAACCTTGTTCCAGGAGCTGTTCTAATTCTTTATATCTATATTAACTCATTTATTTCTCTTACAACCCTATGGCATGTACTGTCATTATCATCATTTTGTAGATCCAGACACACCTGCCCAAGTTCATACAGGAGAGAAGGCTTTCTGGAATGCCTAAGTTAGCAGCCAGTGCCTGTTTGTATTACTCTGTACCGGGCAAAAGGTAGTTTTGGGATAACATTGTCTTTACGACCTGTTTATTTTCCATTATTCCGAGAGGCTTTCCTTTTAAGTGACTTTCAGCTTTGTGATAAAGCTGAGAAATCATTTTAACAAAGATACCCTGAGGCACCTGCAGAAATTTATTTAGTGCTTGGAGTCTGAATTTATCTGTTAGTAGAACTCCCAGTAAATATTGAACTTAGTCCCAGTGAGTTATTGAGACACTGGGTGAAGATATTAAATGATGGTCCTGAGCATCACTGACCATGGAACAGACGCAAGATATAAAATAGATCCATGATCTGTATAATAGTTAGCTCAGGCTGCCATGTCAGCATACTACAGACTGGGTGGCTTAAACAAAAGAAATTTATTTTCTCACAATTCTTGGGGTTAGAAGTCCAAGATGCCAAGGTGCCAGCAGGGTTGGTTCCTAGTGAGGCTTCTCTCTTTGGCTTGCAGACAGCACCTTCGGTGTGCTCGTGTGGTATTTTCTCTGTGCACGTGCACATACATAGGGTCTTCAGGTGTCTCTTCCTCTTCTTGTAAGGGCTAATCCTACTGGATATGAGTCCCATCATGAGTTCATTTAACTCCCTTGAAAGGCCCTCTCTCCAGATAGTAACATTAGAAGTTAGGGCTTCAACATAGGAATTCTAGAATCTAGTTTAGTCCTTAACAATCTGGAAGGCAGAATCCTACTGTAGGGTGTGGTTCTGTCAATGGCTCAGGAGTTAAAGGTAATCCTATAACCCCTTAAATTGGCAGTTCTGTACAGTAATCCAATAAAACACTGCCATTAATTAAAGAATGTGGTTCAGCCTTAATTTAGGCCTATCTTATTTATGCTTAGGTTCTCCAAATCCTATTTCAAACTGTGGTTTGTTGTTGTTGAGTGTATATTATCAAACTGGAACTTAAAGCTGTGTAACAAAAAAGTGGTTAGAGTGGTCAAAAACTCCCTAGGGAACAGAGCTATTTTGGGCGTGCCAAAATGGGTGGCTCTTCTACAATAAACTATTTCATTGTCAGTGATCTGGAGGCAGCAAACCTTAGATTCCAAGGATAGCTATTTCGTACAATTGTTTTTTCCTGGATCCTCCTGCTGTGGTTTGGGTATGATGTCAGTGTGTCTCCCAACATCCATGTGTTGGAGGCTTGGTCCTCAGTGTGGTAGTGTTGGAGGTGATGGACCTTTAGAAGGTGGAGCCCAGTGGGAAGCAATTGATGGTGCTGCCCTTGGCAGGGATTAAGGTAGTTCTGGAGGGAACTCTGGCTTAGTTATTAATAGAGGGTTGTTAGGAAAAGAGCAGAGTAGCGCCTTGCATCAACTTCGTTTCAATAAATGTCAAGTCTATTTGACTTCGAGCCAGTCTTTCACATCTTCAGTTGCCTATCAAGTAGGGCTTTATTTCCACCTGTGTATCTTACCGCTTCAGTTCCAGTGCCCTGAGCAAGCTTATACTACAGGATTACTTTGTCTCTGTACGTAGCAAGTGACTGAATTCTGACAGCTTTTCTCATATGATGAATTATGCCAACTCCTTTTTGTTCCTCTTACTATGGACCCAGTCCTTACTATCTCAGAACTGAGCTATTGCCACAGGCCCACTTCTAGTTTCCTGGGCTCCAGTCTTTCCCTTTCTCTCATTTGTTTCTGGCAGAACTGTTTTCACATAGAACTTTTATGTCCTTTGCCTAATATTTATACTGTCTGTTAGCCCCTCAGTCAGACATGAGGAATTCAAGACTAACTTTTGACCTCTCCTGGATTTCTTCACCTCTTTATATGTATGTATATATTTTCCTATATACTCTGTTTTTTGTTGTTGTTGTGCTTTTATTGGTACATTTTAGGTATACAACTCATTTCCATTTATCATTGGGTGCCTGTACCTGTACATGATGGATCTTGGTTCTTATTTTTTTCCCCCATTACCTGTGCACCCTTCACCCCTCCACCCTTCCCTATTTACATAGATTTCATTTCCATTTTTTTTTCTTTTCTCATAGTTTTTCCTTTCCCTCTTTTCCTTTCCCCTTCCCCTCCCATCACTCCTTCATCTTTGGAC
>NW_004624866.1:5155361-5179325 GCF_000247695.1 Heterocephalus glaber
ATACTAATTTTGGGAATAAAAAATAACAGTGAAGATGAAGGGCCTCTTCCAGGGTATGTCTCTGCTGTCACAATAGACAGCGTGGGTAGCAGTGTGCAGATATAAGTCAATGAGACTCAGCAAGCTAGTCGCAGACCCGTGAGATTCAGGCAGATTTCTGGCTGCAAGTCCCAAGTTGAGCGCCCTGTCCTCCTGTAGAGTTGAACTCTACAGAGTTGTACTGCACGTTCCAGCTGCCCTTCCCCTAAAGATAGTCCCAGTCCTGATGGGAGGTGAAGATGACTCCAACTTACCCAGTACCGTGTTCTGGTGGTCCGGCGTCCTCTGCGTCTTTGTAGTGTGGAACCAGGTGTTTGTACAGAGGAGAGGGGCGAGGGGGTGGTGTGTCCAGTGGATTGCTGCCGGGGCGTCGGCTGATTCAGGGTGGTCCGCCTGACTCGCGA
The DNA here is from genome assembly GCF_000247695.1 of Heterocephalus glaber. The sequence goes on from NW_004624866.1 coordinate 5,155,805, forward strand.
TCGTGGTACGGCGTCCGCAGACCTTCCTATAACGTCAGTATACGTACTTTTAAAAATTTCTTCATCTGTTTGAATTACTTAAACTCAGTATGAAAAGGATATTAGAAAGTCTAATCCTACATCTGGTTATCAGTGTTCCATACAAAGCATCATTTAGGAGCAATTATAACCCCTCTGGGGACTTGTAACTTATGAAAGCACATTCCATTTTTACACATTTTTCAGAATAATCTTTCTCAAATACAGGTAAAACTGGAGTCCATTGGACTTTCATTCTTCCAAATTTTTAATCTGGTAGCTTTTCAATATTGGTACTTGGCTACTGTGTGCTTTCTTCTCCAAATGGTGCATAACTGGTTTCTTCAAATGACCCTGAAAAGCCCCGCACTGCCTAGATTTTCTCTTTCAAAGGCTGTCATGGTTGAAAACAGGGTCCCTTCTAACATGGAGTGCCTATTGTGGGAAGAGATTAATATAAATTTTATAGTCAAAATATTAAAAATTATACATTATATTATTATATATTAATATTATAAATTATATATTATATTTACATTTTATATTATAGTCAAAATATAGTCAAAAAATTTGGAGGGGGTTACTGAGAGATTGAACTCAGTACCGTTTGCTTTTTGAGGCAAATGAGGTGCCACTGAGCTAAATCCCTGGCCCACCATGATTTCTTTGTCATGAACGTCTGTACTGCTTTTAAGTTATACCTCTAATGACTATACTTAGTAGATTTTTTGTTTTCCCAGAAACAAGTTCATTTATCTATATTAAATTTCATCTTGTCTGATCTGACCATCATTTCAACCAGAAAATTCTGTTATAGATTTTTCATCTATTATCTTATGTGCTCATGGTCAGCCCTCAATTTGATCACCAATATCATTCATGTCTTCAGTCAAATTTTTTATAATGACCATTTCGACAGGACACATTTTGGAGCCAGCAGCATAGTACTACATAGCATCCTTCTGTGTGGAGTTTGATGCATTTCTAGGCAGCCTGTAATTATTGAGGCCCTTGGGGATCCATTTAACTACCATACCATTCGTGTTTCTGTAGCTTGTGAATAAGCATTAAATGTCTTGTTGAACTCTAGGTAGCGGTTTTTATAGCAGCATAAGAAGAGCATTAAAACCAGAGAGCACTCCTAGCCGTCCAGCATCCAAGCCACGTTAGGGCCACTTTGTTGCTGATTTTCATTCTTTCTATCTAGAGGTTTCTTTCTTGTGTTATAGTAATAATATTCTGAGAATAGTTCTTCCTCCTCAAGAAACTGGCACTTACCTCCTCTCGCTTAATTCCCGGCATGGATTTGTAGTATAGAACACAACTCAGCATATTACCTTACAATGCTTTGCATCATTTGAACACTGCTTGGCATTATGTGAATGCCAAGAGTGAAATGCATGCTCAGGAAATGTCTGTTGGATGAGTGAAGTCTTAACATCCACATCAGATTATTACCATTCACATTTTGGGAGACACTAGTTTTACAGATTTTTTTCATTTTTCATTTTGAGGTGAAATTCATATAAAGTTAACAGTTGTACAAGGGCTGGGGATTTAGCCCAGTGGTTCTGCTGCCTGCCTTGAAAGCTCAAGGTCCCGAGTTTGATCCCCGGTACCAAAAAAAAACCAAAAACAACTGTACAGTGAATGATTCACTGCTTAGAGGTGTTTTAAACTCCTACACAATGCATGGTACAGAACTGGCACACAAAAGATATTCAAAGAGTCATTTTCTTTCTGTTACTTTTTATTTATATGAGTCACGTTTGCAGACATAGTCATTATATTCACCATGGGCAGGTGATATATGTACATAACACATCTTTTTTGGGGGGATGGTATTGGGGATCGAACTCAGGACCTTGTGCTTGTGAGGCAGGTGGCAGAACCACTGGGCTAAATCCCTGGCCCAATAACACATCTTAATTTGTTTAACTTACCCTCCTCTCCCCTCCATCTTTTGATCTCCTTCCCTTTCACAAAAGATCTATCTCCCTATTTCCTATTATCTGTCTTTTATTTTGCTCTTTAAGTTATTTATACTTCAGATTTCTCATGTAAGAGAAACCATGTAATATTTAAAATATGTCTGATTTACTTCACTTAAAATTATGTTTTCAAAGTGCATCCATTTTCCTACAAATGTCTCGAATTTATCCTTCTTTACGGCAGAGTAGTATTCCATTGTTTATAAATACTATACCACAGTTTCTTCATCCTTTCATCTGTTCATGGACGTATAGGCTGCTTCCTATTATGAGTTGTGCTGTTATACGTGGGTATGCATGTACCCCTGTAATATTATGTCTTTAATTCTTTAGGAAAGATACCTAGTAGGGAACTAGCTGGGTTGAGTGGAATTTCAAGTTTTAGTTTTTTGAGGAATTTCCATAATGATTTCCATAGTGGTTATACTAGTTTACTTTCCCACTGACAATGTAGAAGGGTTCCTTTTTCCCCACAGCCTCACTAGCATTTATTACTATTTGATTTCTTGCTGATAGTCATTCTTTCTGGAGTAAGGTAGAATCTCAGTGTTGTTTTAATTTGCATTTCTCTAATTACCAGAGATATTGAATACTTTTTCATGTATTCATTTAACTAGCTCATTTTTTTGATTGGGTTTTTTATTGGGGAGCTAATTTTCTTGGGTTTTTTAATATATTCTCAATATTAGTCCTCTTGGCAAAAATTTTTTCTCATTCTGTGGGTTGCCTCTTCACCCTGTTGGTTGTTTCCTTTGCTGTACAGAAGCTTTTAAACTTGATATAATTCCATTTGTTGATTGTTGGTATTATTTCTTGTGCAGTTAGGATTCTGCCTATGCCTATATCTTTGGGAATTTTACCATTTTTTTAGAAGATTAAGTGTTTCTGTTTCAATATTTAGATCTTTGATTCATTTTTATTTTAGTTCAGTAAATGGTGAGAGACATGGGTCTAGATTCCATCTTCTGTTTTCGGACAGCCAGTTTTCCCACCACCATTTATTAAAGAGGCTGTCTTTTCTCCAGCCCCTTTATTGGCCCCTTTGCAAAGATTAGATAGCTGAAAGTGCATGGAATTGTTTCTGTGTCTTCTGTTCCGTTCCATTGATCTCTATGACTGTTTTGTTTCCAGTACCTTTCTGCTTTTATCATTTGTATCATTGAAGTCTGGGATTGTGATACTTCCTGCCTTGCTCTTGTTGTCCAGAATTGCTTTTACTATTCTGTGTATCTTCTGGTTCCATATGAATTTTAGCATTGTTTTCTTTACTTCTGTGGGGAATGCTATTGGTATTTTGGTGGCGATTTTGTTAAATTTGTTACATCAGTTTTGGATGTATGGCCATTTTGACAATATTGGTTGTGCCTATCCAGGAACAGGATATCTGTGCATTTTCTGATATGTTCTTCAATATCCTTTTTCACAGTTTTGCAGTTTTCATTGTAGAGGGCTTTTACTTCTTTGGTTAAGTTAATTCCTAAGTATTTAATTTTTCTTGATGGAATGGTATTGTTTTCCTAATTTCTTTCTGTGAGTTCATTATTGAGGTACAGGAATGAAATTGAGTTTTTGTGTGTTGATTTTATATCCTGCCACACTACTGAATTTAGTTATTAATTCTAGAAAACATACTGTGAAAATTTGGGGGGTTCTTTTATGTAAAGGATCATGCCATTTACAAATAAGGATCATTTGATTTCTTCCTTTCCTAAACATATCCTTTCTATTTCTTTCTCCTAATTGCTCTGGTTAATGTTTTGAGTACAATATTGAATAGGAATTCTGATAGTGGACTTTCTTGGCTTCTTCCTGATTTTAGAGGGAAAATTTTCAGCTTTTCCCTATTTACCTGTAATATGAAATATGATGTTGGCAGTGGGTTTGTCAGGCGTTTATCAGATTAAGATAAAGTCTTTCTATATTTTCTTTTTCTTTTTTTCCTGTATCAGGGATTGAACTTGGGACCTTGGGACTTGCGCTTGCAAGGCAAGCAGTGGCACCACTGAGCTAAATCCCTGGCCCTTTTATGTTTTTTTAATCGTGAAAGATGTTAGATTTTGTCAAAGGCTTTTTTTGGCATCTATTGAGATAAGCATTTGATTTTTGTCCTTTCTTCTTCCCCTTCTTATGTGATGTTTTATATTTACTTATTTCCATATGTCAAACCATCCTTGTATCCCTGGGCTGAAGCCTACTTGATCACGACCTTTATCTTTTTGATGATTTATTTCATTCTTTTTGCCAGGATCTTTTTGAAGATTTTTGCATCTATGTTCATTAAACAGGCTGGCCTGTAGTTTTCTTTTTTACTTGGGTCCTTGTCTGTTCTTTGAATCAGGGTGATGCTAGCTTCCAGGAATGACTTGGGGAGTACCCCTTCCCTTTCAATTTCATTAAAGAGTTTGAAGAGGGCCAGGGATTTAGCTCAGTGGTTTCGGCGCCTGCTGCACAAGCGCAAGGACCTGAGTTCGATCCCCAGTACCAAAAAAAAAAAAAAAAAGAGTTTGAAGAACACTAGCATCAGATCTTACCTGAAGTTTTATAGAATGCATCAGTGAATCCTTCTGGACCTGTGCTTTTATTAATTGGTAGGTTTGTTATTATTGCTTCAGTTTCATTGCCTATTAATAGATTTTTCAGGATTTTATATCTTCTTGGCTCAGTTTTGGAAACTCATTGTATCAGTCAGTGTTTACTAGAGAAACAGATATAATACAAGATATACAGATATATAAAAATTTATAGATTGGTTTATGATGGCTGCCCACAGAGTTGGACATGGAGAGTGCAGAAGGTCAGTCTGTGCACTGGGGATCCAAAGGATCCAGTCGAAGGCCTCAAGCACCGTGTAGTGTCCTGTGTAAGTCTGTATCAGGCGGCCAAAGGATCTTCACTAGAAGGCTGAAGAGTCTGTGCTGAAAGCCAGGAGATGACATCCCAAGTAAAGCAAAGACTGAAGCTCTTCTGAAGGAAACAGAAGCAATCCTTCCTTCATGGTTTCCCTTTTATAGCATTCTGGCAATAATCCACCCTAGGGTTGGTCTTCCACACCCAGAACTATGCTGAGCCAATTTAGTTGAGTGTTATTTAATCAAGTCGACACAATCAATCAGCCATCACACTCATATATCTAGGAATCTGTCCATTTCTTCTGAATTCTCCAACTTATCGGAGTACGTATTTTCAGAGTAGTTACTTATAATCTGGATTTCAGCAGTGTCTGTTGTGATTTTGCATTTTTCATTTCTAATTGCATTGATTTGGGTCTCTTTCCTTTTTTTAGAAGGTTATGAAGGATTTGTTTGTTTTCTTTATTCTTTTGAAGAACCAGCTCCTCATTGTTTCTTTTTACTTTTTTTAGTCTCAATTTCATTAATTCTTTCTATTACCTTTATCATTTCTTTCCTTAAATTAGCCTTGGATTTGGATCATTCTTGTTTTTCTAGGACACTGAGGTATGTCATTAGGTTATTATGCTAGCTCTGTTTTATTGCACAGCAATAAATTTTAGTCTTAAGATTACTTTCATTGTGTCACATAGGTTCTGATATGTTGTACTGGCATTATTATTTGATTTTTAGGAACTTTCTGATTTCTTCCTTGATATCGTCTATGACTCATTGATTATTCATAGTGTATTGTATATTTTCCATGTGTTTGCATAATTTCTGTGGTTTCTTTTGTCATTGATTTCTAGTTTTATTGCACTATAATATGATAATTTACATGGGGTAATTTTGATACTTTTGTATTTACTTGAGCATGCATTATGGGCTAGTATGTGGTCCATTTTAGAGAAAGTTGCAGGTGATGCTGAGAAGAATGTGTATTGAGTGGAACACTTGAGTGGAACACTCTGCAGATATCTGTTAAGTCCATTTGTTGAAAGATGTGGTCCAACGCCTTCTTTATTTTGTCCAGTTGATCTATTTGAGATAGAGGGATTTTGAGGAACCACACTATAATTGTGCTGATGTTTATGTGATCTTTTATGTTAAGTAGTGTTTGTTTTATAAACTTGAGTGTACTGGTGTTTAGTGCATATATGTTTGCAATTGGGTTCTTTTGGAGTGAATGTGTCAATATATTAAACAATGAATTTATAAACATTTAAAATTATAGATATTGTACAAAACAGCTCTGTGGTGGTAAGAATTATTTCCGCAAGCAGGGCATACACACGATGACACGTAATACAAAACATCTTTTAATTAGCAGGTGTGAGCTGCTGCTGGACCTGCCTCCATCTCACAGGCTCACAGCAGAGCCCTAATTATGCATGCAAGCTTTTAACAATGGACAGTTTCTTGAATTGAAATCGTCAGTCACTCCCGATATCTGGGCTGCCGAGGGGCTCCTGGGGCTGGCGTTGGGGGCTCAGCATGTGGGACCTGGGTCCGCACCCCAGACGCCCAGCCAGGCTCCAGCAGCAGGGAAACACTGCGCCTGGCCACCGAAGCTGCGGGGGCGTGGTCTGCGACTAGGGGTGACAGCTCTGGGACGTGGTTGCTCTGACAACGTTGCTGCAAGGATAACTCCAAGGATCACAAGCAAAATAATTACACAAATAATAATGAACATCTCCTCCAGCTCTGCGTACGTGATGGTCCTTCCGGTGATCTCAAGCTGGCCCTGGATGCGTCCTTCGCTCTACTCCCGAAACAGAGTCTGGGCTTCGTTGTACTCTGTCATGACCTCCACGAACTTCCCGGACAGCACGGAATGCTGCGTGTTGCGGGTGCGAAGGTCCACGGAGGTCTGGTTCCCACTCTCATCCTGATCAAAGCTTTGCTCAATGGATTTTAACTTGGCCCGAATTTTGTTAGCAGTTTTCTTGATTTCTTTGTTCATATCTTCAAGCTCTTCTTTGATTTTTTCCTTCTGGGTTTGGTGCAGACAAAATGATGCTGTGGTTCTTCTTCACGTCCTCCATGTACTGTGCTAGCTTAGCTGTGCTGCTTGTGATCTCCACCAGGATAGGAGGAAGCCTCCAGAGATCCAGCTTCTTGGTTGCCAAGCAGTGAGTCTTACACTTTGAACAGTAGTGCATCTCATTTTCTCTTAGTTTTTCCTCACTGGTGAAAGCACGGAGACAGCTGGCCAGGCTGATAGGCTCAGCTTGTGCTCATCGACTCTGCTCCACACTGTCATGTTCAACTACGATTCTTCCCTGTGATGTTTGATAACGGAGGTGAAGAGCTGTGGGCTCCCAGTGGACAGCAATGTAGGCATTTCCAGTGAGAGCGCTGTCTTCCCCACAGTCAGTTTTACAGCCTCGACAAAATCTGTACCATGGGCACCAAGCACAGGAGTCCTGTCTTTCTCCACAACTTGCAGGGTAAATGGATATTGATAGCTCGTACTGTCATCACAATCCTGAGCATGATTACTAGCTTCCTGAGGTGGCAGTGTGCTGGCTAGTTGAGATACCTGAATCCAGGCTGCATCATAAAGATCTTTTTTCCGGGTATGCAAAGTTCATGGAACAATCAATGGCATTCCAAAGAGGCTAGGCCAATTTTTCTGCGATGACAGGAAATACAGTTTTGTCCTCATGATGTAGCCTGTAAAGGGGTTGTCAGGAAGAGATGACACATGACCATTCATTATTCCATTAGTGAAGTTCTTTTCAGCTCCACATGGCACAACAGTGTTTGGCATTCCATTAGGGAAGAATAGTGGTCAAGGCATGTCCCCATTGGTAGTTAGAGAGAACGTTCCATTTGTAGATGGGGAAGAGGAGAAAACTGTATAGGACTAGAAGATGAAATAGGAGATGCTGGCATAGGAATTTCAAATGCACACAAAAATCCACTCACTGAGAGTCGTACTGTCTGGTTGTCCTGAGGGAAGTTCTTTATGTTGGAACCATGTACTTCTGCAAGATGGCTTTGTTCTGATTTATGCCCACAGAGATCACTCAGCTGTTTTTTAAAAAACTGTATACTTTTCATCCATATTCAGTCTTAGCCCATATTGTATGGAGGTAGTACCATCCAGCAGGATTACGGTTATTTCTAAGTGCATATAACTGTCCATTGGTAATGGCAATGACAAAAAATTGAAAGGGTCAAATCATACACTTACATGCCCACACGCCTTGCATTTGACTTGGCATCTTAGCTGTCCATGGAACAAATCCATAACAGTTGATCTATTTCTTCTCAAATGGTTGTCCCAGGGCTCTGCAGCTACTTCCCAGTTTTGTTGGCCATCACTGTCCTTCATTTCCACGTATGACTTCTCATGGACTTGGTTGATATCTTCATGAAGACCATCCAAAAGGAAAGCCAAAAGTTCTTGGGAAGGGCTGGGGATTTAGCTCAGTGGTTCCGCCGCCTGCCTTGCAAGCAAGCACAAAGTCCCTAGTTCAATCCCTGGTACCAAAAAAAAAAAAATTCTTGGGAGTCTTGTTGTTGGAACCCATTAAATCTGGAAGCATATTTTGCTATGGTCCACCGAAGCTTTAATGGGGCAACATTCTTCTGAGTTCCACTCCAAAGTTCCTGCACTAAATCACCATAGCATTTAGCCATATGTCCCTTTATACCAATGGGATTTGTCCTGTTGAGTTCATAAAGATGTCTCCCTGAGATAAAATACTGTGTCAGTGGCTGTGTTACTAATACACTGGATGCTTGAGTTCATGAAGCATGTATTTCCCAGGTTACTTAGACCTGTGGCTCCCTTTCCTGTGGGAATCTTATGTCTGTCTATTTTACTACTGTTTGCTATAAAGGACATCTCTTCAGGCCAACTCATATCTTTGTTTTGTACTTCATTTACCAGGTGCCATTCATCCTGAATTTTTTTTTGTTTTGGTACCGGGGATTGAACTCGGGTCCTTGCACTTGTGAGGCAGGCGCTGGAACCACTGAGCTAAACCCCCAGCCCTTCATCCTGAATTTTTAAATATTCCAATCTATGATCTTCATCATCCAGAAAAGTAAGGTAATTCTCACTATTATATAGCCACAGGAGCAAATCTTCCTCTTTGATGCACAGCCTTTGAGACAGATACTCATGAATTTCCTTGATGGTCTGCATTCTACTAAAGCAGCCCGTACAGGCTAACACTCACTTTAAAGGAGTGGAGAAGGTACATTTCCTCTTAGTAAATGCTGAGCAAACATTCTCAGGCTCATCACGCCCATATTCACCCATGTGCTAGACTGCTGTGTCCGAGTCGCAGGTTGCTGTCTCGGGAAGGGAAGACACCGAGGAAATAATTCCAGCTGTGGAATGTCTGTTTTGCTTTTGATCACTGGCCAGGGCAGGGCCGGGTTTGCTCCACACCAATGATAAAGTGCTCTCCATACAGGTTCTGGGACCATTTCATAATCTCTCCCATGGATTAGCTGTGCAGTTCATTTTAATCGTCCTCCTTCTAGTGTTAATGATGTAGCCTTTACTGGTTCTTGAGTTACTAATGGCTGGTTATCAGTAGCTCCTGGCTTTTGAGGATTAAGGTGCAATAGAATATTCCCATTGGCTCCGCTGCCAGCAGTTTCCGAAGTTTCAGATGCAGTAGAAATGTTGTCTGAAGATTTCTCCTCTGTGGTATTCACATAACTGAAGTTGCTTCCATTTCTGTCTTCAGTCTGCTCCATAAGATGTACTGCTGTTGTTCCAAATGAAAATTTTCCTCCATTCAGAACAGACGATGGCTCAATTACAACAGGGTTGGCACCATATTTGACGTATTCTTTCCATTGTTGCCACCACTGCATGGAGATGATAAACCAATTGTCTTCTGGCTGCAGACCATACCTGCTTTCTCGTTCTAACCATCCTCTAATAATCTGTCCTTCTTCTTCTGGAGTAGCTGGTCTTAAGCCCAGAACTATGAGACATACTTGGAAGAGGAGATTCAAAAATTCACTGGCAAGAACATTTTTCACCCTCCAGATCTGATAGTCTTCCAACGTGAAATGCCCCATCTTTGTGATGTCATGTGGACTCAGTATGCCTTCTGCAATGTCAGAGAGATCCATATGTAATTCAGGGATATCATCAGTATGGCTGTCCTTCCAGACCTCCAGAAATGCAACCACCCTGTCTCTCAGTTCAACCCTGGAGAGAATGCCTTCGTGGTCAACATCAAATACCTTGAAGCAAAATTTCTGTCTTCCAGCCGAGGGCCCCCTGCAACAGGCTGATAACCCACAAGATATCTCCTTAAAATCTATGTGATTATCATGATTTTCTTCAAAAGCCCTACACAAGCCTTCACTTAGGGATAGATGTCTAGGTGGTGAGACAAGTGGGCCAAAGGCCTCTAAGCCACACCATCCGGTACAGGACTGAGCCTTCAGCAACCAATAGTGTTTCTGCAAGTCAGTGATGTCAGACTCCTCCAAATGTGTGGCTCCAGCCAGAGTTGTGGGAGCATCACTATCATCAGTGAGGGCAACATAGACACCTCCAGATAGTAGCCAGCGGGAGAAGGTAAAAGCATCTTTGTTGAGAAGTAGCCAATTTCTAAACTTTTCATAGTTTATCGTTTCACCCTCTGAGAAACACTTTCTGAGTGTATCTGGGATTTTACCAACCACCACATGGAGTATCCTTTCCATTTCTTCTCGTATAATATAGCTCCCAAATTCACTTGAAAAAAGACTAAAAATATATTTTGCTTTTTCTTCATCTTTGTCTCTTGTAAGGAGGACAAATCCAACTATTACGTTATTGAAGTGCAGCCCTTTGGATGTTCCACCAAAAGGACTGTGAATCACCTCAGCACCTTGTGGAGGCACTCCATCCCCAAGCACTTCCCTGATGAAGCAGTGCTGGCCCGTGTAATATGAGAGCCTACAGGTCCTCCTGGAGGCATCTTTAAGTCGCTTCAACTCTACATCTGTAACATTCTTCAGTGCCTCCGTGTAGCTGAGGAATCCGATCCGTGACTCCTTGGCGCCCACGCTCCCCTCATCCCTCGGCTGGGGGTTGGAGCCTGATCCTGGCGCCCCCCCCCCCATCCTTGGCGTCCCCGGCTGTTGGTGTTGGCATCCCCCAACTCCCTCCTCCCCCAGCACTAACAAGTGCAGCTTCTGCCCCGGAGGCTCCTCTGGCAGCCGGCAGCCGCATCGCTTCCCTGGTGAATCACCCCTCCCCTCCCTCCTCTGCAGTTGTTTTATCCTGTTGAATTGTTCCCTTATCCAATGTGAGTGACCTTTCTGGTTTTGCCTCAGGTAGGAAAACCACTTGTTTTTGAGCTCCCATTGCATGGAATATTTTCCATTTTGTGATTTTTAGTCTGTGAATTTTCTTTGATTACATGTGTTTATTGTATATAGCATACTGTTGAGTTTGGTTTTTTGATCCAGTCTGCCAATCTGTGTCTTTTGATTGGGGAGTTAAAATTATTCACGTTGAGAATTATTACTGAAAGACATTGATTTATTCCTGTCATTGCATTATTTTCCTGTTGCTGATTCCTTTTTCCCCCTTGCTATCTAACTGCTCATGATGCCTGGTGTATTCATTCCATTAGACTTTTTGGCATTGTTGGCTTTGTTTCTAGGATATCCTGGAGAATTTTTAGAGTGCTGGTTTGGTGGTCATGAATTTCGTAGTGTGCTCTTTATCATGGAAAGACCTTATTTCTCCATCAATTTTGAAAGATAATTTTTCCAAGATATATCAAACTGGGTTGAAAGTTGTTTTCTTTTAGGGCTGAAACTCTTCTTTCCAAGCTTTCCTGGCCTTTAATGTGCATCTGCTGCTGTAATTTTAATGCATTTATCTTTATAAGTGATTTGTTTTTCTATAGCTCTTCTATTTTATAAAAAAACAAATTTCATAAGCAAGAGGATAACAGTAGTTATTACACTGTGTATTATAAGATTCTTTGTATTGATTCTCGGCCTTTTGGCTAAGATCAAATGTGTAAGATTCTTTGTGTTGTAGTTCGGAGGTTTTGACTATGATGTGTCATGGAGAGGTCCTTTTTTGTTGTGTTTTGCTTTTTGTTTGTTTGTTTGTTTGTTTTTGAGACAAGGCCTTGCTTTGTAGCTCGGGCTGGCCCTGAACTGACTGTGTACCCCAGGCTGGCCTTGAACTCGTGGCGATTCTCTGCCTCAGCCTTCCTGGTGCTGGGACTACAGACAGGCGCCACCACACCTGGCTCGGAGAGGTCCTTTTTTGATCACGACTGTTGGGCTTGTATATGCCTCACTGACCTGCGTGTTTAATTCTTTTCATATATTTGGAAATTTTTCTGTTATTATTTCTGTAAATAGATTTTTTATGCCATTTTTACTTCTGATTTTTCACTAATTCTAATTCACCTTAATTTAATCTTCTTTCCGTCATCTAGCAACTGTTGGATCCATTTTCCATGCTCTCTTGTTTTTAGAGTATCTGTTGGTACTGTGTATGGTGACCTGCAGCAGACCTAACTTGCAGTTCTGTCACTCTGTCCTCACCAAGCAGATTCACTGGGGCCCATATGCGAATAGAATATTTTTTTTGAGACAGCATCTTGATCTGTAGTCCAGGGTGGCCTTGAACTCATGGCAGTCCTCCTGCCTTAGCCTCCCAAGTGCAGGGATTTCAGGCATGTGACACCGTGCCTGGCTCTCAGTGGAATTTGTTATGTGTTGGATTTCTTTTTGGTACCTTTCATGGCCTCTACTGCTTTGCTACACTGGTCATTTATGTTTCATATTGTTTTGTTCACCTCAGATAGCTTTTTTTATTAGTGTCTTCTGTAAGTTCACTGATCATTTTATTTATGAACTCTATTATCTGTTTATTACCTTTGAGCTGGCCCGGTACCTTACTGATCTTTTTGTTGTCTCCTTTTATCATTTCATATAATTCAGCTGTTTGGCTTTTGATTTCCTCCCTATAGATGATCCATGGATCAGCTGTGTTAAGAGTTGGGAGTTTTTGGAGGCATTTTGTTGCACTGTTTTCTCATATCTCTTTTTGTCTCTCTTTTTGTGCTACGATTTGCAGCACATTTATAGTAGAAAGACTTTGATGCTAATGTAGAGATCTCTGTAGTTAGTGTCTGCTTTTCAATAATGAACTCTGGGCATGGGTGACTATGGGCCTTTACTTCTGTCCCAAGATCCAGCCACCTCTGTTAATTTGGGAAGAGAAGGTACAGTATAATTGGCCTAGCACCCACTGCTTGGGGATGAATCACAGTGTTGATGACACAAAGATAACCCCGATATCGGTATACAGTAAAAACCAATTGATAGTAACAACTATGCTACCCTTGTAATAGCACTGGAATCGGCAACAGTAATAAGAGTCAAAGACAGACTGCTTGATGACATACCATAAGAACCAATAAAAGTTACCACTATACCACCCTTAACCAGAGAAAACGGATCTATAATTATAGTATAGACAAAAAGACAGACCAAATATTGAAACATAGTACTAAATACAATAACTATACTGTTATTAACAATCAGAAAAGAATTCAAGAATAGTAGCATAGAGTTAACTAAATATCTAAAGATTCATAAATATGGAGGGGTGAGGAATGGGAGAATGAAAGAAGATTTGAATAATAAAGAAAAGGAAGATGTGAGAAAAATAAGATTAATAAAATAATAGAAGTAGATAAAAGTAACAGAAAAGAAACAAGAAGAAGAAGAACAAAGCAAAATAAAGAAATGGGGAGAAAATTTTTTTTAAAAAAACAATAAAAGGAAAAGACTCCTCCCCCCAATGAAGAAAGAAAGAAATAGGTCCAAAAAGAATTTTGTGTTTTTGAATGAGTGACTTCTTTCCAGGGTCTTCAATATTGGGTTACATAAGCTATGGGAGAGGAGTAGGGAGTCACTGTTAAGACCTCTTAAGTTTCCACACTCATATTTTTGTGTGTGAGTACTGCATCCTACCCACCTTTCCCACTCGTTGTGGTCAGTGCATGGTTTCCACTCTAGGGCTGTAGTACTCTGGACCTCCCAGTTTCTGTGTTCCGAGTCACGACTTTCTCCACCTAGCTTTGTATCCTGTGGGTTTGTGAGGTGCCTCCATCCTGTTCCGGAGACCCCTCTATCCATAAGCCCCAGGTTTTGGCAGCCTTCCAAGGTGAGGTATATCTTTGCTCACATTGATAGACCGGTAAAGTGAACAGATCACTGAGTTCTGTGCTGGATGTAGGCAGTGGGGCAAGGGTTCAAGCAGATCACTGGACTTAAATGCCAGCACTTTCAGCTCCATCTCCTTCTGGGAGCTACACAATACCGTCTTGGCTTCTCTCCACAGAGGGCAGAGACCTGTGTCCTTCTATCCTGAGTTTAAATGTCTCAGGAGTGTCTGTGTCCAGCTCACACCCTCTCTATAAGTTGTTTCTCGTGACCATCTCTCGCTCAGTCACTGTGGTAGTGAGACACCAGAAATCCTGACGTATACTTGTTCTATAACTCAGTCTTAAATAATTAACCCTTCCCAAAATGGCTCCCGATTAAACGCTCTCAAATACGGCCGGTTGTATACTGATTTATTTTCTACCTTTAGGCTGCTGTGCAGGAGGAATCACTTTCAGGCTAAAACCCCATGCTGTTTTTGCTGTTTACAATAATTGTGAGCTTTTCTTATGGCTACAGCTGCTGGCCTGATCATACTTTCATCCTAGAGCTGCTGACCCTCTCTGGGCTTACCTTAGGTCCACCCTCCCTGGTTACTTGGGTCAGCTTTCCAGACTGCTTCATTCTTTTTTTCTGCACTACTTTTCCTGTCAGCTCCCTCCAGATTCCTGAAAATCTGCTTCTTTTTTTTCTTTATCAAGTTGTTGTTTTCCAGGTGTCTTGATTTCACATCCTGGAGAAGCTGCTAGTCTTCTACCCTACCATTTTAAATCCCTTTACAATCTCTTTTTAACACTATCTAAAACTTTTAGGAATTTTACTTTACTTTTACTTTAATAGCCAAGTTTGTATAAAGTATCTGTATTTGCTGAATTCATTATTATCATTTGGGGGTTCTGTGGTTGCAAGCATCAGAAGCTAACTGGAAACTAACTTTACTAGAAGCTTATGAGATAGAATAAAATCAAAAGAAAAGAAGTACTAACTCAAAAAGCCATTTTTAAATAATGACCTGATGCGATAATCTGTCAGTTTGTGCCATAAGCATGCTGTGACTAATGACTAATTACACAAATCCTCTGAAATAGATTTATGAACAGAGCCAGTATTTTATTTTTGGAAACTCTAAGTTGTGGACAGAAGGAAGCCTTATTCTAAAGTAGTACACTCTTCCATGCTATTGTTTAAGAGACAAAAGATTTCTGGATGAGCAAGTAGCACTTAGAAAGTAGATTTCCATTTAGCACCATCAAGGAGATGTATAAATTGAACCAAACCAGACCAGGAGTGATTTGGACAAGAGAGACTCTGCTTCAGATGTCTTTCTAGTCCATTTAGACTGCCTAAAAGAAATATTACAGTGTGGTGACGTAGTAAAATAATATATTCCCATTTCTTTTTTCCAGTATCCTTTATAATTCTGCCACTATTAAACAAAGGTATTTTGTCTCTACTTTAGACAGTTAATACCACATAACACAGTCTGTTGTATTATTATATTTTATAGTTGACTGCAAATCTCATATTAGTCAGCTTTGCATGACTGTATTAAAATACCTGAGATAATTTATTAGGAAAAAAGGTTTATTTGGGCTCACATTTAACAAGGTTTTAGCCCATTCCTTTGACCCTGTGGCAACACATTATGGCAAGTGTACAGGACAGAAGAAACCTGTTTACTCCATGGCCAGGACAAAAGAGAAGAAAAGACTTACATCCTACTGTCTCCTTCCAAGGCACACTCTCAGTAACTCAAAACCTCATGAGGTGCAGTCTCTCAAAGGTTTCTACTATTCAGTAGCATCAGACTGAGAACAAAACCATGACTTTGTGGGCATTTTGGGGAGTCATTTCAGATCTAAATTCAAACACATTTCCCCATTAGGATTCTGTGAATCATGTGGTGGTCATGGTAACTTCATTTTACACACGAAGGAATTAAACTCAGGTATGATAAATCTTACCCAAAGCCCCACAGTTTGTAAATGTTGAACCTGAGACTAAATTCAAGCCTGTTCCTAAGAAATGTTTGAATGTCCTAAAGAAATCCCCAGCACTCAAATTTGCCTGAGTCATAAGAGGTCAGTGCTCAGAGGTGTGGCCTCCTACTCTAAAATCTTTTTTTTTTGATGAACAGTTTTAGCAAGAACTTTGTATTTCCTCAACGTTTAACCCTTTGCTCTTGCTATTGCTCTCTTCTGGTATCACTTATACATTTTTCTTTATAAATTCTCCTCAAGTTTGGAAGTTCCTCTCTGGGGAGATTCTGGAGACTCTGGAATGGCTTTGTGTCATGCTTGGTATGTGTTTCTTGAGGTCGGCACCTGGAACTTCCTGTCTTTATTGTGTAGAGTAAATTTGCAGAACATGGTTTGTTTAAAGATGTCACATTAACTAGAATGAGAAATACCTCTTAGGAAATCTTGGTTTCATTGCTTGTTTATCTACTTTTTGCTTGCATATGTTAACTACCAGTCATGTAAACTAGGAATTATTATTTTGGCAAATTTTATTAAGCTAAAACAATTTGTTTTTTCTATATTAATTTCAAGACTAATAAGAGAATAGTTTTAAGAGAGCTTTTGGTATATATACAATTATATGCAATGATACATAATAGCCAATCTTAGAGGATAGACAATGTTACTTTAAGAAATGATTTTTTTCTCTTATCTCTGCGACTTTTTCGTGTGAGTGTGTGTGTGTGTGTGTGTGTGTGTGTGTGTGGTTGGTTTCCCCAAAGAACTTCAGTAACACAGTGAATTTCATCATTGTCTAGGCCCATCAATTTTGTGTGTGTATGGTTTTCTTTATGGTAAGAGGGGTGTTCACATAGAGCACTTTGGAAAGGACTCAGAAAATTGTGGCGTCATGAGTCAGTACATTTGTTGGCTAAATCAAAGGTGTGGTGTCCACAACTGCAGATACTAATCCTTCACCTGCGGAAGGGAAGAGTACAGCCTCAGGACTCCTGGTGATTATATAAATGATACTGGTGGACGCTTGGTCTAGAGGCTTCTGGCCTTGACATTTTTTGAAGGATAGTGCAAGGCCCTTTTCACTTATTCTGTGTGGGCCCTCCTGCCTGATCCTCTTGTCTGAGGCCTCTGCAAAGCCCTTCCAAGGTTAGACCCTGTTCTATTTCCATCTCCCCCTTGGCCCTCAAAACCAAGTCACCGAGCTCTGGTGTTCTCTGCCTTGCTCCTTAATCATTTCCTTTTGATTCCCAAGAGCACTTTCTTCTCTTAGCCAAACCCCCTGAAATAAGCATTTTTGCTTTCAAGCTGTTATTTCTGATATATTTCAAAACACAAAAACAAAACTATTTTGGAAGTCCAGCCTAACTAGATTTTTTTTTCTCCCTCTTTAGATGCTAGTGGTGATTCTCAAGGCAGTGTGAATGCTGATGATAGAGAGGAAGGACTCCCATAGGAGGGGCAAAAAAAAGCCAAAAGGTTAATTTCTTGCAGTAATATAGTATGCCAGTTTATTTTGATTCTCATAGATGAAATCTTGGGACATCTATGGAGAGAGCTTCTTATCTGTTTTGCAGGTGGGAAATGAAGTGTGAGGAGATCTGACAGAGGGCTCAGAGCTAATAGAATCTAAGGTCCCTGGCTGCCAATCCAGTCTTCTTTCAGTAGGAGACAGTACCAGTTCAATCCTTGACTCTTCCCATTGTATTTACAACAGTATCAGACCTCTAGGGCTTTGTTTGCAGCTGTGTTAGCTTCCCTTCCCCCAGATGTTTCAAATGCAAGGGAATTTCAGATTGTGCTCATGCAAAGATAAAATAGATCTCTTGGTCCTCTTACCGTTTGCCAAAGATGGAGGGAGGAAGGGGAAGTAAAAACAACTGAGATGTGTTAATGTGTACCAACTGCCCAAGATGAATGGCATCGTTATATACTGTAAACATGTACTAATAAAATTTTTTAAATTAAAAAATAAAACACAAAAGTACTTGTGGGGCAGTGGTAAGGAGAACAGTGAAACGAGGAAGAATAATAGTTCAACTTTATTCATACTGCAAATGTCTGTTTGTTATTTAAAGAAATCCTTTATTCCAGCTGACATTCTGACATTCAGGTAAAATTTTAAAATGTTAGCGAAGGCCTTATTTCTAGAAATACAACCTATGGTGAAAGTAGAAATGAATAAATTCCCCATCACCAGTGACGCCCTATGTTCTCCCATACACAAGTTGGGCAGAAGCCGTTCCTTCCCAGCCCCACCTCTGCTCTCACTTACAAAGCCACTTTGGGGACAAAGATGCAGTGGGGGCATTCAGTGGGGTAGGATTTTGTGTAACCAGGCACAAGCTGGGTTGAAGGTTTCCAAGTATTCAATTTCATGTTCCTTGTAAAAAGCAGATGCAGATATATAAATACTCCAAACTTTCTAGCTGGACAAGTACATTTTATATATTCTTGTGTTGAGTGGATAAAAAGGACATGGTTAGGACAAGGCAGCTATATTAGTGCATTCATATACTTTCAGAGAGCATGCATGCGTGCATGCACACACACACACAAACACACACACACAGTCACTCAGAGAGCCAAAGAATTGTAAAACATGAGAATAAAATTTCAGAATAGATGCAGTCCCCAGCCCTGCAGATGTTTAATTAGAGGCTGGAATAACATTGGGCATTTGTTATACAGATGGAATTCAGTTCTCAAAGTGGCAAATGAACTAGATGCTCTCTAAGGTACCCTCCAACCTTGAAATTAGGTGATCCTGTGTGTCATTTAGAAGTTGGACTTTGGTATATGGTATATAGTAGCCATTTAGCAGTCGTCAAATATAGGATCATAACAAGAGCCCATCATTCCATTGCAAATTCTGCAAATCAATACATATCCTTTCTTTTCAGTAAGAGGGAACTGTGACTGAATGACCCCTGGAGGAACATTCCCCAGACAGAGATGCAAAGATGAAGCTTTAGTTTCTTAGATTTTCAAGTTTTTTCTCTGACTTCTGAGCCGGTACCGTTCCAGAATCTTGTTTACCTTCTCCATAATATTCAAATGTATATGGCAAATAGAAATGAACTAAGAAAGGTTTCCTTTCTTTTGGGAGACCCTGATATCTCAAATCTCTTTCTTTTTTTCTTTCTTTTTTTTTTTTTTGGTGCTGGAGACTGAACACAGGCCTTTCACACTGAGTTACATTCCCAGTCCTTTTTTTATTTTTTTATTTTGCGACAGGGTCTCAGTAATTTGTCCAGGCTGGGCTGGAATTTACAATCCTCCTGCCTCAACCCCCTGTGTTCTGGGTTTACAGGCTTGTACCACCATGCCTGGCTTCCAGTCGCTCTCTTTACCTTCTCCTTTATCTCTAGCTCTTACTTATCTTTTTGGTGGTTGGTCTGTAGGTTTTGAATTGAAAGGAGAAAAAGACTTAATATAATACCTCTCCCGGAAGTCTTTGTGTTTTCATAGGTGTTCTGGGTGATCAAAACAGAATAAAACAAAACTGTAACCCTAAAAGAGTAATTTACTGATAGTAGAACCTGAGACTGGCTGAGGGAGATGGGGAGGGGCAGGGAAACTGGAAGAGAGAGGAACCTTCTGGCATATTGATTGTTATCTCACCTAGCCGCCTGTAAAGCCCACCCTAATAGGCGTTCACTGAGAGGTGTTAGTTTCAGTGGTTTCCAAGTACGAGTGTGGAGTAGAATTTATTTGTTCTTGAAGCTGGATTGAAAGGTAATCTGTACTTTTCCATGACTGCCATGTCTCCTGAGAGAAGACCTCCTCCAGTCTTTACACAGACACCGTATTCATTGAGACGTATGAAGGTACCAGAGCACTCTCATGAAATAGCCTCCATAAGTCAGCTGAGCCACCTTTGGTGATTTAGGTCCTGAGAGTACAAAAACATTTATAATCTTGAAACCTAAGAGGGCTTTTTGAGGTTTTTAGTGGTAGTTCTTCTAGTTCATTTTGGACCAAATAATATGTCTGCAGGGAGAGAATCTGATTTATACCTGATGATATAATAGACATTTTGTTTCCCTAATGAGAGGTGGTCCAAGCCTGGGCCTGTTCAACCCTAAATTACCAGGAAAGAAGAATGAAAGGGCAAGGGGTTTTCACTTTCCAGTGTTAGACCTGCACCAGGAAGTTGTTTTTCATCCCTGATTGAGTCGGTTGATAACACAAATGACCATGACATCAAATGGCACAGGACATCACAAGCACAGAACATGTTAATTCAGAGCTGAGATTAATTGACATGGTTTATTTTCAGCAGTCATTCACAACATGAACCAGAGCCTCTTCCTGTTCTTTGTAGGATGGGAAACACCAAACTTTGGAGGTCTTTGCTTCTTTAGCTGAAATTTTTGGTTAAGATTCCCTGAAAAAGTGAACAAAACCAGAACCTACTCTGATCCTTGAATATTTGTGCAGGCCTAAATATGACTTTTCCTTATAAGAAAGCCTCAGTTCTCTGTATAATAAAGAGTTGGTTACTTCTGAAAATTCTGTAGTCAAGGAATATTAGCGGGATGCTGTTTGAACTCCTTGGAAAATTAATGTGGGCTTTCTGGCACTCTGCAAAGCTGTTTCTGTTTCTGTTTCAAATAGCACAGAAAAATTCATGAATTGTACTTTTCAACTTCAGTTTGTTATGAACAAGATAGCTTAATTGATCAAATCTTGGGATTCTTAAGGTAAAGTTGATAGAGTTGTGTTTGTTGTTTAGTTTTTGAAAGCTGGTTGAAGAGTTTTTCCATGAGAATCTGAAAACTTGACCTGTACTAGGTAGGAAGCTTGAAAAGTGGGTAGAATTGTTAACATGATAATAGAGTTTCAAGAAGCAACTTGGATCCTTTTTATTCTAAGCCTTTCATATTTCTTGAAAGGGAAGCCTTTTTGAAAAGTTGGTATTTCCATTGAATAAATAATATATCCTGCCATGAAGAATATCTAACAACCTAATCAATACCATTTCTTTGAATCTTAACGCAATTTTCATGTCCATGTCAACATCACATATTTGACAAATTAATGAACTATTATGAATACATAGTAACTTGAATTTCCTTAAGTTTTTCAGCATCTGGAGTCAAGTAAAATTGATTTCCATCCATATATGAACTTGTCTGTAGCAGTATACTACAACTACCATAATAAGTGTTTCAAAAGCATGCTAATAATACCAATACAATTTGCTTCACAAAGTTCAGACAACTGGATCTTAAAATGTTTTTCTGTTAAAATAGGAAAGTCCGTTTGAACCAAAAGTCAAAGTATAAATTTCACAAATTTAGAAATGTTATAAGTTAGATCAGGTAATAATTGCTACTAATTAAGCCTCATGCTAAATGCTTTTTTTCTTATTTTTTTCCCCATTACCTGTGCACCCTTCACCCCCTCTGCCCTTCCCTATTTACATAGATTTCATTTCCATTTTTTTTTTCTTTTCTCTTAGTTTTTCCTTTCCCCTTCCCCTCCCTTCACTCCTTCGTCATTGGACCTTTTTTCCTATTTCAAATTATCAATTATTCATTTTAATCATTTCAGCCCTTGTTTACACTATCAGTTTCTCACACCAGTGAAACTATTCGGTATTTGCACGTGTGTCCTATTTATTTCACTTAAGAGTATGACCTCGATATGCATCCATTTAGCTATAAATGACCCTAGTTTTTCATTCTTTATGGCTGAGTAGTACTCCATTTTATTTTAAAAAAACACATTTTCTTTATCCAGTCTCCAGTTGATGGGCATTTGGGCTGCTTCCAAGCTTTAGCTTTTACAAACTGTGCCGCTATGAACATGGGTGCACATATATCACTGTGGTATGATTCTTTTAATTCTTTGGGGAAGATCCCCAGCAGGGGAATAGCTGGGTCAAATGGGACCTCCAGTCCTAGTTCTCTGAGGCATCTCCACACTGACTTCCACAGAGGTATCTCCACACTGCCTGTCTGCAGCGGGCTGATTAGGCGCGTTCCTCGCGGCTCCCGACGTTGCTACCGAGTCCGCAGACCTGCCTGTCTCCATGCTAAGTGCTTTATGTGTCGTCTCACTTTTACTTCAGCAATCCATTGTGAATATATATTAGTAGGTGGCTTTGTGCAAAGGAAGAAATGGAGGCTTAGAGAATTAGTCACCTATCCAAGAGCAAAGCTAGTAAGTAGCATTGGAAAAGATTTTAACCAAAGTCTCTGATTCCAAGCCCTCTTATTCTTTAGTATCAGAATTTTCCTTCCATCTGCACAAGAATGCCTCGTTTCAAACTGAATAATACTCTGCAAATCGAGTCATTATTTTGAAGTTCTGATGGTTCTGAGAGTTCTTTCTACCTTAATCGGCCAATCAATAAAGCATTTATTTTTCACCCACCTGTGTGATGTTCTGGGTGAGTTTATCTACACAGATCTGTATTGACTACCCAAAGGAGAACATCCCTGGTACCTTTGAAAACACGGAACAAATACGTGTGATATATTTAGGGTGGATACGTGTGTGTGTGATTATAACATATTAAACAGTTAATCCACACATATTATTGGATTCCTATATGTAAAAGTGGTACCATAAAAGGAGCAAAGATTTTAACTGAGTCTCATATCTATCGTTCTTTACATTTGGACTTTGGCTAAGTTCCTTATGTCTTTGAAACTTCATGAAGAGGAATAAGAGAAATGAGACAATGTTTGTTAAACACTCAACAGCACAATGTCTGGTGTATGACTGACTGAAGAATAAAGCACTCTACCATACTTTGGCGACCTCACTCTTCCAAAAACCTGTGTGTCCAACTGAATGCATATCTGGACATAGACACAGTGTCCCCTGAACTCTCATTGATGTCTAAATCTCATCAAGTGTCCAATTTGTTTCCTTTGCTATTTTTACACTTCCCAAATTTACACAGTTTACATACAAAGTTACATATGTGTACAGTGTTCTTGGTGCCACGTAGGAAACACGTTTTTTTCCCTCTGTTTCCTGTGATCATACCAATGGGTACAGTGACCTCAGGTTTTGATTTTTCAACCCAAAAAGCAGCTAGTCTTTCCCCAAGGGGTTAAAAAACTTTTTCTCCTTTTCTTTTTTGTAATTTTCTTTTACAAAGTTCATATAATTCCGCTGTTCCTTCCTCTCTAGACCTTCATAACTATTTAGAATAGAAAAAGAATATTATCATCCCTAGGACTTCAGATTCTAATGCTA
Source organism: Heterocephalus glaber (assembly GCF_000247695.1). Next base: position 5,179,064 of record NW_004624866.1, read on the forward strand.
TGAGACTACAGATTCCATATTCCATATGGATTCCAGGTCTGATCATTGAAATTTTATAAATGTAATGTGTGAGGAATAACAGCCTTATAAAATCTTATCCAGAAATTTAAAAAAATCTTCAGTCTACTTGCTTTAATGGTGGCTGTAAGAAAACTCCTCAAAATATATAGAATTTTAGGGGCAGAGATTTAGCTCAGTGGTTCCGCCACCCGCCTTGCAAGCAGAAGGACCTGAGTTCGATCCCCAGTACCAAAAAAAAAAA
>NW_004624866.1:5179425-5208848 GCF_000247695.1 Heterocephalus glaber
TATATAATTTTATTTTGAATGCCAGTGCAACTTGATTGAGGAATGAAAGTATTGCGTGATTCTCCTTTACTGACCACAATGCCTCGCTGTGTGGGAAAAGCCTCAGTAGAAGCAGTGGAGTCTAGTGGGTCATGGGGTGCAGTTGGCATTCACAGGTCCAGGTCTCAATCTTAACTTTTGTGTGATCTTGTATACATTGCGTAGTCTTTTTGGTTGCAGTTTCCCTATCTCTAAAAGGGGGAATGATAGTAACAATAAAGGGTTGTGGTGGATTAATACAAAATAACACATGGAAAGCATGTAATAATTAAGTACATAATCAAAAACACTTGCTATCATTATAAAGTAGGACATGGTCAGTGTGTCCTACTGTTTTTTGAAGAGATAGCATGTGTCCACAAATTATCAGAGAATATAATCCTGTTAATAACATTAATTTGTGTAAAATATATAAGTGTAACACTGAGACATTGAGACTTCTAGTTCACATTGCTGGATACTATGTTTGTTTCTTGAGGCTGCTGTAAGCAAATATTGCCAACTGGGTGGCTTAAAAATAGAGATTTACTGTTGCACAGATGTGGAAACTGATAATCCAAAAACAAGATATTAATGAGGTCATACACCCTCTGAAACCTGTAAGAGATGGGAGTGCTTGTGGCAGCCTGATGACATTTCCTGTGTCTCTTCATGTTACCTTCTCTCTACTGGCCTGTAACTACATCTATATTTCCCCAGTCATACTGGATTAAGGCTCATGTTAATGACCCTATTTTAGCCTGATTACCTCTGTAAAGACCCTGTTTCCAAGTACGATCCATTCTCCAGTTTCAGGGATTAGGGTTTCAACATATTTTTAAGGGACACGCTTCAACTCAGATCCAGTGTATTCTCTGGTGTTGTCTATAACCTTGAGCACCACTAGCCAAGTTCTATCACTCTTGTGGTATTTACTGACTTTTACTAATTGGATATTTCACAATTTGGGGGTTATGTTTCATGTGTAGCCTTCAGATCTGCTAGAAATTTGTCATCCTGATAAAGATTCTGTCTCCCAAGATGTATATTTGTTAAGTGGTTCATTTTACTGTCTTCTTAAAGTACCCTAGCCCTTAAAATTTTAAGGGTATCCTTATAATTTTAAAATTGTAAAAGTAGTATATGATTATTGTAACAACTTGGTGATTTATAAAAGTTAGCCACCTCTCCCTAGCTTTCTTTCATTTTCTCATATTAAAGTCAGTATTTCTGATGTCTGTCCTGTGTGTTTCTTCCTGATCAAACATGTCCTATATTTTTACAGAAAATAAGATTGTGCCATATTCACTACCTTGCATGTTTCCAGGTCAACAGAGAGAGGGTTTTTTTTAATAGTTCCTTAATATGTGGTATAATATAATTTTTTCAAAAGAAAATTCCCCAAATGTCAGTTCTTGCCTGATGTAGAAGTGTCTAGAAGGGTTTCATAGTATGAAAAAAAGAGCCCACCCATTGCCACTTTTATGCCTTATGCTTTCATTGGGAAAATGCAGAAGGGAACAGGGTCTGAGCGGGAGCTTCTAAATGTGATTTGGGAACATCTTTGAGGCTTTACTTTAATGATGCATGGGTTTCATTAGTTTGATGTTGCCATATTCCTTTTGAAAATAAGCCTTTGTATGTCAGGTATTACACGTTAGTTCCAATTAGACTGGACAGGCAAGCTTTTCAGGAAAAATAATCATACCATAATAAAGATAACCTGGATTTTATAGATAAGTTTAAACTGATGTTACCTTACACTTTATAACAACTTCAAGCCTTAGTTTGTTGATAAAAATATCAGTAACAGGTTCCCAGACATTGTGGTCAAGTTGCTAGTTACTGGTAGCATCACTCCTGTAAACTGGTTCTGTTTTAAAGCGATTCAAAGACTTCCTTAGCAATTCTTGGTCAGTGGCCAGCTAGTATATTGCAGTCATCTGAGAGTTCACCTGCAGGAAATGAATTTATTGGTTTATGTATTTTCACTGATGACAAATGGAACATGACTAAAATGGAGAAGGGGTCATGGCTTTCTTGGATATGGTACTGGCATGTTTATATTTTCTACTTCTTAAAAGATCTTAATAAAAATAAAACAAACTTCAGTTGTATAGAAGGGGATAATGTGACCAGTCAAAATCTGGAGTTCCTTAATTCTAAACTTCAGTTTTCAGTATATATTGTTAAGTGAGAAAATAAAGGTTCTAGAACACTGTGAATGGTATAATGCTACATATATTATGTCATAAGCTATAATAAAACTATTATAAACATATATACTCTATGTCAGGATATACATTTATATGCATGCACACCCTATATGTTCAATAAATTAGTCCAAAAAATAAAGGAGTATATAATGTTCTGGAGTTTTCCCTTTTCAGTAAATAATAGGACTCAACATATTCCTTATAAGTTCATCTAGATCCATCCATTATTATCACTTCTGCCTGCCAGTCCTCTGCTGGGTTGTGCCATAGTATGTGTCACCAATCCCCTACGTATGGGCACTGGTGCATATTTCAGGGTTTTGGTATTACAACCAATATTGCAAGTAGCATCTTCACACAACTATCTTTGTGCAATTGCCAGGCATGTTGGGATGCATCTGCAGTCCCAGCTACTTGGGAAGCTGAGACAGGAGGATCACTTGAGCCCAGGAGTTTGGGCAAGCCCAGGCAATGGAATGAGAGGCCTTAAAAATGTCTTTGAAATTTTATTAATAATTTTTATGACTGAGGATTTGGATCATGCTTCGGTTCTCCCCATATAAAAGAGTGAAGTTGTATGTGTTTTATTCTGGATGATTTTAATTTTTTTTCCATTTTAGTCTGATTTATTTGAAATTTTCTGGGTTTATTTTTCCAAGTGAATCTGTAATGAATTTGTCAACTTTGTCTCCAAAGAATCATATTGTGTCTTGGCTATGATCATATTAAATTTAGTGTGTGTGTTGGAGAGGACTTAAATTTTCATACTACTGAATCTTCCCACCCCAAAACAAAGTATGACTTTCAAGTCAATTCTTTTAAAATCACCTGTGAAGATTCATTTTTCTTCAAATAAAGCCTGGAAATTTCTTACTTCTCCCTCAAGTATTTGACCTATTTTGTTTTATCATCTTTGTTATCTATCAGGTTGTTATTCGTATAAACGAAAACTATTGGTTTTAGTATATTAAGTGTAGAAACCAACAATTTACTCATTTCTCTTCTGGATTTCTTGAAAGTTTTTCAGTTGATCCTCTTAAGAGGAAGGTTTACAGCCAGGTATCTGCAAATAATGGTAATTGTTGCCTCTCCCTTTACACTGTGGAGATTTAGCTTCCATTTAATAAATTATTTGTATTGCTATTATAGAATAAAGACAGTAATATCTTTTGTTTTCTAATTAACATAGATGACAAATTTTAAACTGCCTGTTACAAACCATTTATTCCTTAAACTCATTTAATACATTATGATTAGAATTTTTAAAAAATAGAGTAGAATATGGGGCTGGGGATTCGGCTCAGTGGTTCCACTGCCTGCTGCACAAGCAGAAGGATCTGAGTTCGATCCCCAGCACCAAAAAAAAAAAAAAAAAAATAGAGTAGAATAGAAAAATGCCATAGCATATATAGTAAGATTTAATTATGAATCTCGTGTTTCAGGTGTGTTTGTATGTATGTGAGTGTGTGTGTGTGCGTGTGTATGTGTGAGAGAAGGCGGGGAGAGAGAATGTATTGGGTCACAGGATAAAATTAATTTCTTACTATAGGTTATGGTAATAAAGGTTTGAAATATTTGCATACAAATTACATTTTTCTGGAACTTAAAATGCTTTTCCTTTTCCTGCCAATTGGAGGATGTGCTTTTCTCTTGGCTGCATCTTCTCTTGCCTCCCCATAAGTAAGAGAAAGACTAAATAGAATTGTATGAGCGCTGGTGGTGGCCCCTCAGCCGATGAAGGGAATGATGGTGGATAGCTGAAGCCCAGGGTTCGAATCTGCTGTCTTCAGCAAAATATCCAGGAGACAGATCAGAGCCAGGTTGTTGGAAAGAAACAGGTAAAAGAACTATTTGTTGAATTTAGGCAATATAGTGAGTCTATCCATATTAGAGTTTTGATATGTTTCAAATCATTTGTCAACTGAAGTATAAGGATTGAAGATCTGCAACTTGATTTTCCAACTACCTTTTTGACTACTTAGATAACTCAGTTTTATAAGGAGGCAATAATAGGTGAGGTACAGTCTCACAATCTCTTAAGAGTTTATCTTACCTGTGCATTTATGAACTCCCTGGCAAAAATAAAGGGATGTGTTAGGAGCCCTAGGAATAAATGAGACCTGGTCCTTGTCTTTATGTGGTTGCTTTTGGTTCTATTATATTATAGTCACTGAGATACTTATATTTAGTCTAGTATTCAAATATCTACATGTTAATACAAAGTGAGTAGAAAATGCTGTAAAAAAGAACATCAGACATCAAAACTCTAATTTGTAAACTGACAGTCATTCAATAATAAGAGGGTATTTTTAAAAAATTAGGCAATATAGTACGTGGCTATCATTTATTTCTATGCCCTTGTATACAGATAACTGTCCATACTTAAGAATCCAAAGCTATCCTAGGAACCAGGTTCTCCTGTCATCTCCTGAGCTGTGGGAGCTGATAGGAGTACACTGCCCTTCACATGGCCAAGTCTGCTTCTGCTTGTGCTGCCTCATACTCAACCCCGTATCTGCCTGTCTAAGGCCTGCACTTTCTTCCCGCTGCTCCTGCCCCCATGCCTCTCTATTCCATAATCTTTAGTTTCTGCTCCTGTCACCACCTGTCTGATAATTTTCCTTTTTCTCATGTTTGGCTGTCAAGAAATTAGGAGAGTAGGGAAAAGCCAAAAGGGAACATAAATTTGATTGGTCAAGTTCACCACTCCTGTGTCTGAGCTTTTTCTTTTCTAGCCCACTGGCCACTCTCAGCACTCTTGCCATTCTCTTGTGTTGTCTTCACTCCCACATCCTAGTTATCTCCAACTCTGCATGCCTGCAGCTGGGCGAAACCACAGTAGAACACACTGATGTGCTGACTTATTTCAAATGTGTGGTCATTAACGCCAAGTGAATCCCCAGTGCTATTCAGCAGTTGTGCTACCTTTCACTAGTCCATTTACTCCTCTGCTCTTCTCGATGAACATTTCACGCATGCTTTCTGCTCTATTCTCAAACCTTTAGCACCTCTCCCCATCCTTAATCTCAGTTGATGACATGACATCTTATTTTAATGAAAAGGTAGAATCAATCAGAAGAGAACCCCTATGGGGTGCCATCAGCGCATTGCCTATGAACCTGCCCATGCTCCCTGCTTTCTTTCCTGTAACTTCATGAATGGCCTGCGTTCTTATCCTACCCCAACCCTTCCTCATGTGCATTAGACTCACCTCCTCTTCCTACTCAGATCACTGTGTTAGCAATTCTCCCTGTTCTTGCGTCACCATTGTCCCCTGTCTACTGAATCATTCTTATCTGCAATACAAATATCCTTTTGTTCCTCCCGTAATAGAACATCCTCTGTGGATGCTTCTTCCTCCTCTTCCTCCTACCCATTTCTTGCTTCCATTTCAGCAGGCATCCTTTACTTGTTGGTATCATGAATACCTTCAATGGTCTGGTGAAGTTTACTTAGTGAAGCTCTGTTTCAGAATTAATGTCTTCAAATGCTTCATATAGAACATAGGACTATAAAAAACCCACACAATATTGGAATAGTTATCAGAATAACTTCCAATTGTTGTGATATGGTAGTATTCTTTTATTAATACACTAAATAATGCATTTAATATGAAGGCAAGCTAAAGTTAAATTTTATTTCTTCAAATAAAAACAATATCACTATAAAGATTCTCCAATCATAATTCTTTTGTTCATGTTTCAAAAGATTTTGCGATTTTACAAGAGTTGAGAATCCGCATTTGATCTGTTAAGTTTCATGGAATTTAAACAGTGAAAACCATTCGCCTTCTTCCATGTATTGACCAACAAGCCATTATGGATAGAAAAAGAATATTGGAAAGCAGCAACATAGTCTGAGACCCCACTGTACACATAGGCAGCCGGATGCCCTGGGCACAACATGCCAAAAGTTGGCCCGCCTCATTTGTCTTGGTACCCATGGATCCAGACACGTGAGCTCTAATGACAGGTGTAATACTCTTAAGTTTGAAATAGTACTGAGCATGATGTTTTGAAATTTCGGTAGCAACTATAATGTGGTATAAAAATAGCCACAATTCCTGTGGGCCACAAAGTAATTGACACCACTGATACTACCTTACAAGTTGATGCAAATGCCAGATTAACTACAGAGTAGTCAAAATAAAGATGTGATATTTTTCCATCTACATTGATGAGCTCTCTGAATTTTCTCTATGGATCTTTTAGGGACCCTAGTTTAAGAAGCTTTCTCTCTTATAGTACATTTCCCTTTAAAAAATCAAGAATGGTTTCTTGCCTTCTACTTCTCTTCTTTCCTTCATTGAGCCCACTTTATTCAGGCTTTTGCCTCCTTACCAAGGTCACTGATGACATCTGTATTGCTGTGGTCAGTGATCTTGCTTGTCTTATCAGCAGTATTTGAGACAATTGATCATTCTTGGTATATTTGTCTTCACTTGGCTTCAAGGATACACACTCTCTTGGTTTTCCTCTAGCCTTTTTGACCCTAGTTCTTAGCTAGCTATGCTGATTCCTCATTTCCTGATTGCTAAATCTTAGAGTGAATCAGCACTCAATGCTTTGTGGTCTTTTTTTTTTTTTTTTCTATCTGTATGCATTCTTTTATCTCTCTCCAGCTTTGAGGCCTTAAATACTCGTTATATTCTAATGTTCCCCCCAAAATTATAACTATCACCTCAGTCATGCCCCTGAATTCCACCTGCCTACCCAGAGTTTCCACTTGGCTGTCTGATGAGCAAAGCGACTTATCATGGACAAATCTTGGTTCTCAGTGCTCTTCCCAAACCTGCTTTTCTTGTGGTCTTTCACAACCCAGCAAATGGCAACTGCATTTTTCTAGTAGCTTAGGTCACACGCCCTGGAGTCACGTTCAGCTCTCCCTTCTCTCGCATCCCACGTCACGTCCATCAGCAATTCTTGTCAGCTCTGGTGTCAGAGTGCATCTTGGATGTCGCCGCTTTCTCCCACCTCACTGTTAGCTGCCGGGTGTGAGTCTCTAGGCCTCTGCCTTGGAATATCGCCCCAGCCTCTTCAGCCCTCTCCTCAGTGCTCTTTTCTATTCATAAATCTGGAAGTTGGCACATTTTACAAACAGCCCATCCACTCTGCTCCTTTGACTGCTGAAGAAGTATGCACTGTTGGCTGATGATATTCAAGATGTGGACTGTTCCACCATGATAGATGTCTTCCTTTGAGTTACTTGTGAAATTCATTCAGCAGCAAAATTATAAGACTGATAGGATTTAAATGTAGTTCTACAAGTTTGATGACCATATAGAGATAGTTTTTTTTTAAAAAAGTCATCTCAGTTTAAGATTATTTTAAAAAGATTCTCAGAAATTGTTTCAAATTGTGACTCACATTCCTCAAATATTAAGGGATTATATTATTTCTGTTTTGCGACTGCCAGATACACAAAATATGTCCACTAAGACCTGTGTTCTCCTACTGCTCATTGTCTTTTATGTTATCAGAAAATAATAAAATGCCACAAAGAACATTAGAGTATGGGTAACTTTTCTTAGCAATTAATTAAGTCACTTGTTCAATAAACATTATTGAATGGTTTTTATGTGCCATCTACTCTACTGGGTTCTGGGGATACAAATATGAATAAAAACCATTGAGCTTCTTCAGGGGGATCACAGAAAATAGGGAGGAGGTAGGTATGTGCTAGCTACAGCAGTAGCAAAAGAGAGATGGACTTTCTATCTCTGATTGGGGAGTTTCATCCTGAATCATCTGAGATTGTTAAAAAAAGTGATGTGATCTTGGTCACCATGTGTAAAGGATACTTGTTCCTACCACATCTCAACTCCATTCTAAAACAGCATTGGCTTAGAGTTTCAAAGAAGGAAAAAATGGATATTATATGTGTTATGAACACCCTATGTTGGAAAAATATCAGTCTGCAGCATTCCGGAAAGAGGAATCTGTTCTGAAACTTCCTAAAGTAGTTATTAGAGATCTCTCTTACTTATTTATCATTGAAAAAATTTCTTAGGGATTCCTACTTTAAAATTTCATGTTACAGGGGCCGGGGATTTAGCTCAGTGGTGTGGCCGCCTGCTGTGCAAGTGCAAGGACCCGAGTTCAATCCCCGGTACCAAAAAAAAAAAAATTTCATGTTACATCTATTCTCCATGATGGTATATATTTGTGTAACTGTATAGCTTAGGAACTTTCAGAGTAGCATACACACGCATAATGCACATGTGTACATGTAATATACCAGAGAATTTTAAAACTAGCCTCACAGAAGAGATTAAATGAAAATTTATGGATTATTATTAGGAATTACAAAATACAACGTACTGCTGAAGTATGTTAGAGTATCACCTTGCTGCAATCTTACTTTTCTAAAATGAGGGTACATGGAACCCAGAAATAATCTAGTCACCCTCATTTTACTTATGAGGGTACAGAACAGTTTAGGAGTGAAGAATTTTCCTTGAGTTATCCAGCTGAGCCATGGGAGGACTAGGAATCGAACCTCAGTTTCTGCCTTAGTCTTGTGGTCTTTCAGTTTGTAAACACGATTTCATTGGCTGATGAGGTTATCTAGCCAAGAATCGATATTTTGTACTTGAAGAGAGAAATGTCAGCTAGACACCATCCTGGCCTCTGACACCCCCCACACACCATGGCTAGGACAGGAAAGACATATGCATAGGTGCAGCAGTGCACAAGCAATGGGTCATGGGCTTGATGTCAAGACCAGGTAGCAAAGCACAGGAGTTAAGATCTGGGCAGTAGTGGAGAGAAAGCCGAGCTGGTCTGTGAGAGATCTGGTACATAAATAAAGAGCAAAGTGAGATGTAACAGTTTTTAGGGACAGTCTCCCCTAAGGAACTGAGAAGACAGGGTAAGGGCCTATGGCAAAGTAATGGAGGCCTCTGGAACTTCAGGAGTCGGAGTTAGATTCAGTATAGAAGTGGCAGCCATCCAAGGTGGAGAGGATAAACACACTGCCTGCAGCCTGATCTGCAGATACATTTGTTATAGTTATTATTATTATTTAAAATAATGCTCGTAGGCAGGTCACGTACTGCCCTGCTTGCTGTCTCCCACCTCCTCAGACAATACTCTTCAGAGCTCTGGGGATTACACAGCTGGGCAGAGAGGAAGAGCAATTTTTTTTTTTTTTACATAAACTGGCAATCCTGGTATACTCACAGATACAGGTGTGGACAAATTCCAACTTGAAGTCATTTTGCAATAGGTTAAATCAACAACCTTGAGTATTGGTTAGATTTAGTCCTTGAGGAATCAACTCAATATTTTATGAAACTGACGTGCAAAGTTCAGAAGGTCTCAAAAATAATGGAAGGAAAACAAGATTGTGATTTCTAGCAACTTCTTGAGCCTACAAACTACAACTGCCTTAGTAAATATCTTTTTGAAAATTCTGATGGTCAGAAAACTCCAAACTATGTATGCCAAAAGTCTGACATTGAAAAAGTCATAAATCTTATAAATCCTTTCCCTTGCACAGGGAAAATTTCACCTAAACTTGTGGTAGGCAGAACATGACCATCCAAAGATGTGTGTATCCTAAACCTGGAAACTGAATTTGTTAGTGTTTTATTGTTTTCAGTTATATAACAGAATACATGAGACTGAATAATTTATAATGAAAAGAAGCTTATTTTAACTCACAATTGTAGAGGCTGGGAAGTCCAAGATTTGGTGCTAGCATTTGCTTATCTTTTGGTGAGGGACTCATGCTACTTCAACTCATGGCTGAAAGCAAAGGGATTACATGATGAGAGAGAAAACAAAATTAAACTGATGAAGAGAAATTGTTTTTATAACATCCTGCTCTACTGAAACTGATCCAGTCCTATGAAAGCAAGACATCACTCATAGGAGAAAGACATTAATCCATTCATGAGGGCTTTGCCCTCATGGCCCAATGCCTCCAGCTGGAATTAAAGTTCTAGCACATGAACTTTTTTGGAACTCAAAACATAGCAATTCAGTTTCATGATGAGGGGGAGTTACGGTTGCTTACCTGCTGACCTTCAGATGGGCAGATTACCCTAGATTGTGCAGTGGGCCCTACATCTCTAAGGCCTGATGCGGTTTGGATCTGAAGTGTCCTCCAGTGGTCTGTAGTCGAAGGCTTGGATCCCAGCACGGCATTTTTAGGAAGCAGTGGAGAGTTTAAAAGGTGAGGCCAAGTGGGAGGCCTTTTGGACATTGGAGGTTGTGTTCTGCAAGAGGAGAGTGGGATCCCAGACCCTTCCTCTTCTCTTTTTCCTCCTGGCCATGGAGAGAGCAGTTTTCCTCCATTACATGCTCCACTACATGGTCGTACCATAATGTGCTGCCTCCCTTAAAGCAATGGGGCTAACTAACTGATCATGGCTAAAATCTCCAAAACTATGAAGTAGAATAACAACTTTTCTCTTCATAGGTTTATTTCAGGTATTTTGTTACAGTAATGGAAAAATGACAAATGCAGGGTCCCTGTAAGTTGAAGAGGGACACAGAAGAAAGAGAACCAGAGGAATGACAGTGTAAGAAGAAAAGCAAGTGGCCTTGAGGTGCTGTGAAAGGCAAGAAAAGAAAACAAATTCTCCCCTAGAGCCTTCAGAAGAAACAGAATCCTACTGACACTTTGGTTTAAGCCAATAAGATCCATTTTAGACTTCTGATCCCAGAACTATAAAATAATAAATGTGTGTTGGCTTAGCACGTTCATGATGGGGCCATAATTCTTACGTTGCATTTTGTGGTGGCTTCTACTACTGGTGGTTCAGGCTCTCTGATGGGACAGTTGTGCATGCATTATAGATGGCTCAAGCTGGCAGGAATGTGTTAAACCCAGAAGTGATGGTCATTTGTTACAGCAGCAGTAAGAAACCAGTGCACTCTATGATGAGGAAAGGGTGAATAAGGCATGACTATCAATGTGGCCCATTTTCTGTCATGTTGTTTTAACCAAGATTCACCATTTGATGATATAATTTGGCATTTTAGATTATGAAATTAGGGCTTGTTTCCAAAGGATATTGTTTGTGAAGCTCTTCAACTTCCTAAACTAATCAAGTAAATTTTAAATTGGCAAAAGCTAAAGATTCTAAGGCCAGATCTCAGAATCTTGAAGACCCATCACAACCTAGCCAGTTAGTATTATTTCACTTGTCAGTTATGATCAGAATTATAAAACATAGTTGCATGTTTAGATGGAAATTCTTTTTTGGTAAATAGAGTACCAAATTACAAATTATATTAAACCAATAGATACCTAAGGTTACTACAAAGACTCCAGGTTAGTGAAGTAAAAAAGAATTATATAAAATGAAGTATTTTTTTTCATCACTGAGGGTTGGATCCAGGGCCTGAGTTACTAAGCTATACCCTAACCCTTTCTTTAAATTTTGAGACAGGGTCTTGCTAAATGACCAGGTTGCCCAGGGTGAGCTTGAACTTGCAGTCTTCCCACATCAGCTTTGCAGAGTGCTGGAATTATAGCTGTGTGCCACCAGGCCTGGCTAAAATGAAGTCTTTTTTTTTTTTTTTTTTACAGTTGTTCTATTTCTATTAGTATTCCCTGATACCTAATAATTTATAAATTAGTGTGACACTTACTGGGTTGCCATAATAGGATTACCAAACATATAGGAGGAGCTAATTATTAAGGCATTAATTTGGAAATTATAACTATTGCAAAATGGCCTTGTCATTCATCATGGAAGAAATAAAAAGTAGATAGTTAAGAATTGAGTCTTGTCTGAAGTTTCCAAGGTATATTCTGATTTTTAGTTGTGTGAGGAAAAAATTCAGATTGGGGTAGTTTTTCCTTACTGTTTTTGTTTCCAAACTTGCATGAAGATGTACCTCCTTTAAGTTTGATCTCGTTTTAATGTTTTCTTTTGTTGTGGCTAGATTCTAGTTCTTAAAAGTACATGAAGGACTGATGTACAAATTGAGGAGGGGACCAAGATGAGATGGAGGGGGTAAGACCAAGACTGTGGTAAGGCAGGTGAGGAGCCTAGGGTAGATTTAAGAAGTTACTCGTTCTCTGGAACATCACAAGCCATGCCCTGTGCCTTGACAGACCCTGTGGTGAATGCCTTCTTAACCAAGGCCTCACTTGCCCCAAGAACCTCATCCAGGGAGTGATCGCACAGCTAGTGACAGCTGTAATGAGAGCTGTACGCTTGCCTCTAGCTTGGATGTCAGGATTTATCCTAGGACTCTTCACGCATAACAGACTACTCCTCTTTGGCACCCCTTGAACCATTAGAGGGAATTCACAGAAGGTCTAACCTAGTATGGCCCCAGATCAGTTCAGAATTGAATAGCATTTCCCCCACCCAAATATCCCTCCCCAAACTACTCTAATCAAGGTTCAAGGCTCACCCTTCAAGAGAACTTCACCCCACATTGGCTCCAATTCAAGTTACAACTCCATGTGTTTACAGAATTTCAGCAAACCAGGATTCATTCAGCCTTCCTGTATGCCTTTCGATTTTAGGAAATGCTTTTCAGTTTTTTTAACCGAAATTTGTTTTTTTAACTTGAATTTGTTATGTACAAAGAAAAACATTTCAAATATCACAAAATCTGTAGAGTGGTGATTTTTTGTATCTTTGAACATGCTACCTTTGTTAGTACTCACTATAGTGCAGAGTCACTTGCATGCAATGCTAACGCTACACAGTGAAGATACTATATAGGATTTGTTGGGAAGAGAATTCATAAGCACCTACATAGCAGCATGCCCACAATTCCTTGAACCTTCATACCATAGCTTATGTGAGGCAAAGATGTCTGTATGACCATAACCACAGGACTGGTAGATGATGCTTTATATGTTTATAGGACCTAGGGTCAGGGAACATCCATGGGCTTGTGTAACAGTGAAAGCTCAGTGGTCAGGAATGGCCTTATAGAGAGAGAGAGTCTCTGGAGCCCAGGGTTGGTATCATCTGTTTTCTTATAGAGCTGAGCCAGGTTTCTGCTAAGCTAGCTAGAGAGAGAAGAAAATGGGTCTCCAGAGCCATCCAGATTTGTCTTTCACCAGCTACAGGTTTACTATTCTTTTTATCTTGTCATAAGCACTTTGGGAGGAAGGACAGTGTTATATGGGTCTTTGCAACTCCCATGGTGCCCTGCCTGGGGTTCAATGTTTAACACTTACTTATTCACTGAATGAGTGAAATAATAGACCTCAATCAATGCTGAGTGCCTGCTGTATTCAAATAATAAATACATGTTTTTGTGGCAACTTGAAAACGTGAGGCATGTCTCCATAATGGCAAGCTACATCTTTTGGCAGAGAACAAATCAGTACATATGGTTGAGGGTGGCTGTTGAATCTTTATGTGGAAATTGGTAGCACCCTTTTCCCCCAGCCCTTTTCATTTTTGTTTCAAAACATTTGTTTCTACCATATTGAGAGGAGGAGTTAAGACAAAAGACCTTTAGTTGTCAGTGCATTGAGGTTTTCAGCCAACTTTCTCTTTGATGCCTATTTGTGGGTAGACACATGTGAGAAAAGAAGTTTGGGCGTAGAGTGTTCATTTCAGAAATAGTCTTCTTGCATAGATTTGCTATTCATAATAGCAGAAGTCATCCTCTTCCTCCTCATTATAGCTAATGTCTTTGAACACTGACCGTCTGTTTTCACTGTGCTGTGCCCTTATTTAGTCAACCCTATGTGGCAATCATTCTTTTTTAGACCATTACCAGCATCTTCCCAGACCCAGCTTCACCTCCAGAGTTCTTCCAGGTGTCTGTTTTAGGATATGGTCCTTATACTCTAGAAGCTGTCATATGTAGGGATCCAAACCTGAGAGCCAAACAGGTTTAGTCTGGGCCTTCTGAAAGCCTTCCGAGTTGGCAGCCATCCTTTCATCCACTGAGATTGTTTAGCAGGGAGCTATTCTGGGTATTCATAGAGATGTGATTGAAATTCAGCCTATGCACATTAGTTAACATCCTAGCTGTCTTTTTTTCTCCTTCCAGCCCTGGGGATCTAGCCCAGAGAGCCTTCAGCCACATCAACTTCCCTTCTTGTTTTTTTATTTTAACACAGCAACACAGGGTCTCACTGAGTTGTCCAGGCTGGCCTTGGACTAGAGATTCCCCTGCCTCATCTGCAGAGTAGCTAGGATTATAGGTATGTACCATGGTGCCCGGCTATAGTTTGCCTTTTACACAAATACTTCAATAAGATGATACCAGTTGGGTGTGGAGGAGCCCAGTGTTGCTATTATCCTGTTTTCTTGTAGAGCTGAGCCAGGTTTCTGCTAAGCTAGCAAGACAGGGAAGAAAATGGGTCTCCAGAGCCATCCAGATTTGTCTTTCACCAGCCACAGGTTTAGAGTGCGTACTTATAATTCCATGTACTTGCGAGAGTTCAGTAGGAGGACCTAAAGTTCAAGGCCAGCCTGAACAACTCAGCGAAACCCTTTTCCAAAATTTTTTAAATTAATAAATAAAAAGATATGGGTTAAAGCACTTACCTAGCATGTATGATGCCCTGGGTTTAATTCCCAGTACTGAAAAAAGCAGGCATGCTATATTTGCTTTGCTGGGATATTGTTTTTTTGTTAGTCAGAAATACACAAACATGTTTCTAAATATATCCATTTATTTTGAAAAACTAAACTGCTTATTAAGGAGAGTTGATGATTCTATGCCAGCGTTTCTAAAACTTGGCACTGTAGACATTTTGGAGCAGAGGAATCTTTGGGGAAGAAGTACCTCTGGCTTGTACCCAAAGCTCGTAGCACTAGCTCTGTTAATGTTCTCCACCACCCCGGCCCGAATTGTGAGAATGAAACATTTCTTGGGATTCTGCCAAACGTCCCATGGGAGATATAACCATTTCCAGCTGGGAACCAGTGTCCCAAGTCCATCGTTTAAAAGCTTCGCCTGGCACCGGCACACACATCTAAAGCTTCTTCTTGTGACTCTGCACTCTGATTAGGTGCAGTTTCAATATTTTGACTTTCTGTGTTAGATATGAGAGATCATTAAGTACCTTACAGTTCTTAGATAAATATAAATATGCATCATTCCTTCCTTTCAACAACTTGTAGTCAATATAAGAAATAAGATTTTCGTTATTTTGAAAGTGGTGATGGAATATTATGTTGAGTATTTTATTCCATAATGCGTTATTTTTTCAATGGAAAATCTTTTAAAATAGGCTTGAAGAATTAATTTTATGTGCTTTCATTCTTTGTCATTCATATAAATAAACTGATCCAATTTATTTCTTCCTTGATTTCTAATGTATTTCTACTTGTTTTTCTCAGTAATGTAGAGGGATTATATCAGGAAATCATGTAGAAGGGGGCCACAGTCTCTCACTTTATGCTTTGAAAGGGAAATAAGAGAATATAATTATGAAAAAAGGCCTGCAAACCTCAAGAAAGGACCCAGTATAAATAAGCTAGTGAAGGATAAAAACTTACCTAAAGTTTCCTTTCATCCTAAATTTACTCAGTTAATATTTTTCAAACATAAAATCTGTTGTCTCCTTTTAAAAAATTCGTAAGTTCTTTACATTGCCACTTTTGCATCTTTATTAAAGAAAATAAGAAAATGTCTAAAATACCAGCCTATGTGACTTTAAGGTGCACTCCCCAAACTGTAAGACAATTTGAGATATACCTAATGAGGGTATGGAACTTTGTAACCAGCTTCTCAGCACCTTGTCTGTGCCTAATAACTTTTGCTATTTTTCTCAGAAAATATTCTTATGTCGGACTGGAGTTTCTCGTGCTTTAGAAGGACATTTTTTTAAATCCCTCATTCCAGAATGGCTCTTCCACAGCCCTTGAGTTTGAGCTATTCACATTCTTTAAAGCATGTTATGTAGTTGGAGTCTTCTCTTGGCTTTCTGTCTCCAGATGAAGTGATCCGGATTTCTTTGCCACAACTGTCATGCCTTCTTCATCATCTGCCACCCTCCCTTGCTTCCTCCAGGATCTCCATTTCCCTTTGAGTGGTAGATCCCTAAGACAGAGCAGGACTAAGGGTGCCAGGAAGGTACTTGAGGGTCTACTTTTGGATCGCCTGTCCAGGTTAGGATTGGCTTCAAGTGACTATTCTAACTAGAATAAAAACCTTTCTTCTTTATCAGGCCAAAAAAGTAGCTTTTCTATGCCTTAAAAATGGTCTCTGCATGCTTTCACACTTTCCAAAGTGCTCAAGTTTACCACCTCTCCCTAAATACAATTTTCCTCAATCTTATAGGGCCGGGGAACACAGAAATTAACAGCAAATTAGCTCCTTATTTTCTGTTATTAATGCCCTGTGCACCTGGAAAGGCCTTTGGGTGAAATCACTCTCTCCTGGTGCCTTTGTTTCTGTCCTGCTCTGTCCTTTCTCCCTAGCCCCCTGCCTGGGTTTTGACAGTAGCAGATACCCATGCCATCCTTGGCTTTCCTTCCTGCAGCTCTTTTCTAAGCTATGGCACCAAGCTAGGGTTTAGGACAAAAGCCTCTTGAAGAAGATTTGAGAACTTTTATCCACCTGTGATCCCCTCTGAAACATCAACTCAGGATGCTCTTTATTGCTGGTTGTCTTATTTGCTATTATTCCTACCTCATTTTCTTTTATTTAGAAACTGTGTTCTGACCTGATTGAAATATTCTTAGCCTGCATGAGTTTACAGCTGTGCTACCATTTGAAGCAGGACTGGACTTATTGAGCTCTTCCCTGGCTGAGACCAGGAGGGAAGCTGTCAGCCAGTCTATCACACATGGATAAAGGAAACTGAAAGACTAGCTGAGATGTTTAAGCCATCTTTAAAGCAGTTTTTCTTCAAAAATCAAGTCTATGTTTAATATTTAAAAAGCATATACTGAATGCAGTATGGTAGCCTGAGTTGGCTCTTGGGACAGAAATAGGGCATTTGTGGGAAACTGGTGAAATGTGATGAGGACTGGAGTCTCAATAATAAAATGCTAAGGTCAATTTTTTAGTTATGACAAATGCAACTTGGTTATGTAAGATGCTAACATTAGGGAAAACTGGAGAAACGTATATTAGAACTCTTGGTAATATCTTTGCAACTTTTCAATAAATCTAAAATTATTCCAAAATAAAAGTTTATTTTTAGCCATAGCAGATATTTTTCTCTAGAATAGTTTGGGTTACTTACCTCTACTTCTTTGGCAGTCAGTGTATTAAGAATTTGGTTCAGGAAAACAATATTAACATAAAATACAGCTTTGCTCTGTGCAAAACAATTGTTGAGACCACTGCTCATCTGTATTCCTGATGAAAATACTTAATCATATGTTAGCTTCCTTGGTTGTCCTAGCTTCCCTGCCTTTCGTTCTCTGCTTGTCTATAAATTTTTACTCATTTATGTGTTCCCTCCATCAGTATGCACCTATAAAACCAAGTCTTTAGCTTATCTCTGAGGAAAAGAAAGATGAATAAAACATGGTTCCCACCCCCCAAGGTTGTCTGAACTGGCGAGAATAAACATACAGAGAGATAGCTATTAAATAATATAAGTGCAGTAATAGCAACAAATGCACACAGCAATTTTGATGGAAACTAAGCATACCTAGAGCAGACTCTCAGCAAAAGCATCCCAAAGGTGACTCACATCTTTCAGGATGAGTAGGAGTTAGGACGCAAGTACTGAAGATTCACATCAGGACAAGAATCTACTGTATATGGTGTGTTCAGGGAACTAGGGAGCTACAAGTCTTCCAGCATAGCACAAACAGGGACTGTAAGTAGGTAGAGAATGGAGTGAGATGAAGCTGAACAGATAGACAGGAGCCTGCTTCAGGGTCATGAAAATGAGGAAGACCTTTTGTTGTTGGAAAAGAATTTAATTTCACCCTTTAAATCATAAACAGATGAAAAGAGCAGCACAGCAAACGATAAAAACCAGAGCATTTTGTCTTACCTTTATTGTCATCAATTATAGTGGCTCAAGCATTTCCTAAAAATGTGGCCATCTCTGAAGACGTTCTTACCATGAAAGGGGTCAGTGGCTTTACAGATAGATTTCTCTTATCTTCTGCCTTAGTAGCTCGGAACAGTGGTTTATTTTTAGAATTTGTATAGGGAATAAGGCTCAATAATCATTTCTACTTAAATAATAACATGTAAGACAATGATTTTCACCCCTGCGAGAGTGAAAGATAAATCTTTTGCTTTTGTTCATAGGACAACACATGTCTTGAACTGCTTTCTATTTTTAAAAACTCATGTGATTAAACATGAGTTCTTATCTAAGATACTGATGAGTTGCTTCTTTTTAAATGTTCTTACACTGCCAATTTTTACATTCTGGATCTGTTGTAATTCCTGGAGGCCACTGAGCAACTAGATGATAACATGGTGTCTCTGTGTGTGTGTGTGTGTGTGTGTGTGTGTGTAATGAGGTAGCAGCTTTTGCAAGCTAGATGGAAATGAAGGTAGAATTTTGAATAAATGTACTTAGTGGTGATGTGATTACCTTAGGGTTTACTCTCACTGAGATGATATGAATTCTGTGTAAGAAGTGGAGTTCAGTTTCCTAAGGAAGTTTCTTCAGATGGTACATGACACATTCCCATTTCCAGTCAGTGAATGCTTCTTGCAATCTAGTCCTCCTTGCCTTGGCCTTTCTGCTTGGTTTCTCCAGATCTCACTATCTCTTGATCATCTGTCCCTTGCTGAGCCTCATGCCAGGGCCATTTCCCTGGGTTGTAAAGAACAATCACTTGTTAGCTAAAGCCTGTGCTGTAATAAAGCAGCTGATTCTTGAAAGGATAAATAAGCTGAACCCAGTCTCTACACTGCAAAGTATAAAATACATTTGTAGGTTTTCTGTCATATTGTCATTTTCTGTAGGACCCAGAATTAGAATATAGAGTCTACTGAAGATTTGCAAATATGTACTTGGGTTTTATAATCAGATTATCCTCTTCTTAAGATATAAATTGTTCTCCTTTGTTGTAGAGAAAATTGGATTTTTAGTTTGCAAGACAAGTGCCCATATGAAGAATGTGTATTAGGTGGGTGTACTATGCATTTCGTATAATCTATGACATGTGAGAAACTGTAAATTGAAGACAGTTTTTTATCAAGTGGAGTCACAATAGGTGAAAAGCAATTGGCTGGTGAGAACCTCAGTTTGGGGAATGAAATGATTATTACAGGCATCCTAGGCATGGTGTTGAGCTTCCTGTTTTTCCCTTCTTTGGAGAATAGGTTGAATATTTTAGGTTCATCTTCAAGCCTGTATTACAGTGTCTGGCAGTCACTTGAACCATGTTAAGAGACTAATAGCAAAACAAGCTGGACCTTGTTCACACTTCTCCGATTGTAGAACATTCAGAGAAGTGATAGTATTCAAGTTTGCCTTTTTGGGAAAGTCTCCGTTGTATTTCAGAATGTTTCATTGTCAGATATTGCATAGGTTCCAAGTGCTGTTTCGCTCTTTCTACAGTTAAGTAATCCTGGAAGTCAAATCATTTACTTCCATTTTGGTCTGTTGGTTATTTCTGTTATTATCTTTATATTGAACTTGACAGAATTCACTGATTTATGGGATATCTGGGGGTTTTTTCTCCACGTGGATAGTAAAGGCAAACAGGAGCTTGAATAACATCACTTTGTAAATTTTTCTGCCAGTGCTGGGGATTGAACCCGTAGCCTTTGCACTCAGCAACATCCCCAGCCTCCTTCCCCTTTTAAATTTTGAGACAGGGGCTCACTAAGTTGCTAAGTTGCCTGGGTTGACCTGGAACTTGAGATCCTCCTGCTTCAGCTTCCCAGAATGCTGAGGTCACGGGCTGACGCCATCATGCCCAGATGACATCATATTTGTTGTGACAGTGACCAGCAAGGCAACTGGAATCAGCATACTTCTAGTTTTTGTGAATAATTCAGTTGTTCATCATGGAAAAGATCATTATTTGAATTTGATTGGCTAAGGAGAAGCAGTGGTTACATTTCAGCAGATAAATATTGAAGATATGATTTTTTAGTAAAATCAGTGACAGCTGGAAGAATTCCCAGTTGCACATGTAGCTGGAAGTGCTTAACCACCCAGTTAATCAGGAATGTATGGGTTCAGTGAAACACAAAATTCAATCTGCTGAAAAACTGAAGGCAAATATTTTTCTTTGCTCAGTGGAACTCTGAATAGCTAGTAAAATGCCATACAGTTTTAGGAGTAATGCAAAGAAATGTTTTGCCTTTTTCCTTCTCCTTCTCCCTCCCTCTCTTCCTACAAATGCCTGTTAGACACCTGTCATGTACCAAACCCACACTGGGGGCAAAAGATGAAAAAGATGCACTACCTGCCCGTGGCAGTTATTACCTGAGAGGTAAACAGCCATATCTACAATTTTGTCACAGTTAGTGGATGATTTGGAGTTTGCCAGAAGAGAAGAGGCTTTTAAATAGGAGCCAAGACCTGGATCAGAGCATTTTCCGACAGCCTGCTGTGTGCTGCACACCGTGAATGACGTGCTTTGTAAATTACAGACCATTTTCTCATTTTTATTTTGACTTGATATTGATGAAATAGAGAGGAATGGGAGAAGGGTTTTAGGGTAATTTAGTTCATATTTATATTGAATTTTAGTAAATATAGTTACAGATACCACATGAATTATAAACTCAGTGTTCAAAGACAGAGCTAGGCCAAACCATAGCCTAGGAAACTACTTAATTTCTTATCTGGAAATTTCCAAGTGGTAGCAGTGCTTCAAGAGTGAAATTAAAAACTTCCTGTCTGAAAAGAGAAACTGTCAACAATGATCTTAACCAGATAGCAATAACCAAGATTTCAAAAGAATTATCTGTAAGACATCTATAGAGTGGAGGAAAATTTCGTTCCTTATACTCAAGATAACATTTGATAGCAATTATTGTTATTTTAAAAAAATTTCTATTCTCACCTCTTTCTACAAAGTTGTTGAGGTGGCTTAGAAGAAATATGCTAAGCCACAAAAAAGTTACTGACAAGCAAAAGATCAGGATAGAGAAAATACAGACTAGGAGAGAAAATCTGTATCAACAGGAAAGTTACAATTTAGCTCTGAGCTTTCTGGTGGCTGAAACAAAAACCAAAATATAATTAATTATAGGCATCTTGTTGTCCATAGAGAGAAAACATCCCAAGATAGATAATGATGTAAATTTATTATTTGTCGCACAAGATTCTAACATTTGTGATGAATTCTTTTTCATTTAGTCATTTAGGTATAATAAGTTGGTAGTACACCCAGCCTTCCATGTTTTGAAGGACCTTTTCACTAGAGAGTCTTGCTAGTGGTTAATGTGAGCACTTCCACTGTGCTTCATGCATAGGCATTTTGCTACAAAGTACTCATGCTGGCTCATATTGGCACTTCACTAAAAGAAGCTGGGTATGGTGGTGCACACCTCTAATTCCAGCACGCTGGGAGGCTGACGCAGGAGGATCCCAAGTTTGAGCCCAGCCTAAGCAACTGAACAACTTAGAGAGACGTGATCTCAGACAATAAAAAAAGAGCTGGGGATATAGCCTTGGGTTCAATGTCCAGTACACTCCCCCTACCACCAAGTGATGGAGTTACCTGTCCACTGTGAACAGCATTGCTGACCTCAGCTCGGTGTGATTTATTACAGAAGGACTGCTCTTTGACACTAATTCATAATAATTTATTTTCTGGTAAAGTTTGTGTGTTCTGCAAGTGTGTTTTTCATTTTTCTTTCATATTCACGATCTTTACACGCATTTCATGCTAAATGGCAATGGTTCTATTGTCTTCCAGTTCTGTGATGGAGTAATAGAATTTGCAGTAAAGCCAAGTTCCCTGGAATTCATTTGGGAAAACAATGATTGCTTAAAATGAGAAAGGCCTGTTTTTCAAATTTTTATTCTCAATATAATCCCCAGCCTCCACCCAGTGAGACATTTTGCTTGCCCGTCATTGTCAGTTTTTATGCTCTTTGGTTATACAGAACTTCTGGAACAAGTACCAGACCACATTTCAATAGCAATTTTCAGAACTCAAGTTGCAGTCTTTTAAAAATCCTTTGTGATCTTTTCCAGTCAAAAGGAATTTTTTTTTTACTCATTTTTATCTTGTGAGATAGTAGATAGTATTGTTTTGGACTCACAGAGCTTAAATTGGTGAAGAACCTTTTCACAAAACATTTAAGTTAATAATAATGGCTTATTGGGATTGTTAGATACAGAATTCATGTTTTAAATCCCTTCCATCTCTACTACACGTATTTGGTTAGCTTTGGTATGCGTGTCTCCTTGGCTCAGCTGAACATGAGAAGATAGACAGAATGCTGATGGTTTACTGATGGACTTAACACAAAGTTAAAAAACATCATGAAACATGTTGAACTAAAGTTGAAAATGATTCAGTGAAAAGATGTGTTTTGTTCATCTATTTTTTATCATCTTTAGCCAACATTTAATATAGTGCTTAAACACATAGGAAGCAGTGGGTAAAAGACGTATGTTCCCTGTATCCTGACATCCATTTCACATGTTCTTGGGATGTTACTGGCTTCCTGCTTCCTCTCTTTTTCTGCTCTCATCCTGTCAATCTCCCAGTCTCTCTCTGGCTGCAGCTTTCACACTTCCAGACAGCTCTTCCTAATGCATCCTTTTCAGTCTGACACTCGAATTCATTCACGTGAGTGCAGTATCAGCCATCTACTCCCAGCCGTATGCTTGCAGACACCTCCTCCTGGCTTTCCCGACTTGCTATGATCTACATACAGTCTACGCTTATTCTGCTACAGTTTTCTGCAGCTCCTCCCTACCACAGACTCTGCGCTTATTCTCCAGCATGTGAGGCAAGGCACTGCCGTCAGCCCCTCTGCCCACCACACCCACCTCTTGATGTGGCTTGACAACACTTTTCTGACCCCACCAGATCATGAAGATGCAGATTTAGCTCTGTCTTCTCCACCTCAGGCTGACTTCTACCTTCTTGAAGTACCAAAGCAAGTAGCCTTCATTTCTTTTTTAAATCACATGGTTCAGCAGTAGATTGCTTTGTTTCATGAGCACTTATCTCCACTATATTGTAAGCTGTTTAAAGGAAAGAAATATTCTTTTTACTTCTTTAGTGCCTGCCACAACTCCTGCCCCTGATCCTGAATGACCACAGAGTGGTCAAAATTCATTGTCTTCCAAACATTTCGCTTATTTCCCTGTCCCTTAGCTTTGCCATCTCCCTCTCCTAACAGCCTTGCTAAATTTCCTTCACCTTCTCCCTGACATCTTCTATTCTCTTGAACAGAATTAACCTGTCTTCTCCTATTCACTGATTAGATTTGCATTTTTATTTTAGAGCTTGCTTCTCATACTCTTTAATAATATGGTTATTAACTCTGTGCTTTATGAGATTATGAGCCCTTGTTAGGTGCAGACCATGTCTTATTTATCTTTATGTCTGCTGTTGTGTTTAGCATGGGCCTCATATATACTAATTTTTCAACATGTGTTTGTTGATTTGAATTGTATTTTACACTGGAGTCAGACAGACATAACGTAGCATTGTTAAGGCTATGGTTATAGTATAGTTGGTATATACAGAGCTGCTTACCTGCTCTTGCCCTCTTGAGGTACCTAGAACCTGGTGACAGCAGTTAGGCTCAACTGGTTCACATATATCTAATATCACATATATATATTTAACACATGTAGAAGGGATTTGGGGGAAACTTAAGAAAGACAATAAAATGTTTGTTAAGAGTGACAGAATCTAGGGGTCGGGGATTTAGCTCAGTGGTACTGTGCCTGCCTGGCAAGTGCAAGGTCCTGAGTTTGATTCCTGGTACCAAAAAAACAAACAAAAAGAATGACAGGATCTATACTGTAGTGTCAGAACTATACTACAGTGAAGTGAGCACTGTTGTGTGCAGTAAGTATACAACAAGCTCAAGGGCTTTGCAAGGATGTGAGTGTTACACCCAGAGAGAGAGAACCAACCAGAGACCCATATTAAATCCACACAGGAGTTTATTACCGGCTGGGACCCGAGCGGAGCAGCAGACTCGAGTCTTGACTGGGGGGAGATTAACATATTTTATACACCTTTGAGGCCAGCAGTTTCTAGGCCCCCCTATGGGATAGAACTAGCAAAGCAAGCAAAAGGTATAGAAGCGGAACGTCCTGCTGTTAGAACATTTGTGAAACAGTAGTTGATTAATTGTTTCTAAGAGACTCTAAGGGGAGGAGGTTTCTAAGCTTCCTCCTTTTGAGTTCATCTAAAGGGCAGGCAGGTGGGTTGTTCAGCAGCAATATGGAGTCTGTCTTGCTAACTAGGGTCCTTCAGTGAGTAGCAACTTCTTTCTCCATGAGAGTTGGTTGCACCCTTCTTCATGCTGCTCGCCCTAGAGAATATAAAATATCTATGGGTCCTCTTGTTTCCACGACCCTTCCACAGCATCATTCCAGTATTTTTCTGCCTCGGAGGCCTTCTCTACTGGAATGTTCCTTCGTCTTCCAAAGCCTTTTCATTCAGGAGCCGAGAATTTTTGGTCTTCCTGTCTGTGTTTGCCCGAACTTCCCCATTAGCATACCACATCCTTACGGGCTGCGGTTTTCAGGGTCATGCTGTCCTGTTCTGGGGACCTGTTTGAGCCTGCTTGTGAAACCATGGAAGGAGTTTTATATTCCCTGTAATACTGGTGGGAGTAGACCTTCTAGAATGAGCCCAGTGAGGGAAAAGTTTTCCCACTGAATGGACATCCTGCCTTGAATGTTTTGATCTCTGACCCCTTACTTCTCTCCTCAGGTTTTGGCTTTCACTTAGACTTCAATTCTGCCCTATAATCATATCACACCTAACCATAGAGACTATGCCTAGGGCACTCAAATATTTGTGGATTGATTTCAAATTCAGCCATTTGCATTATATAAGATACCTTATTTTTTTAAGAGAGGCAGAATGAGAGTGATAACAAAATGCTTGTTTTTGACAAATTCTCTACAGCTCTTTCTTCATTTTTTTTAATAGCACATGTTTGCAGTACATAATGATTACATTTTTCATCACCACAGCTTTAAAATGGGAGTTTTTCATTTTTAAGCATGTATTTCAAGAAAGTAAAATGAGCAAGAAAACAGAGTGAAAAATAATGTATAGCTAAATAAAAGCAGTGGGCAAGGAGCTAATGTTCAGATTTTGGAAGAGAAATGTG
The DNA here is from genome assembly GCF_000247695.1 of Heterocephalus glaber. Next base: position 5,204,807 of record NW_004624866.1, read on the forward strand.
TTTTGTCTCTCTGAAGTGACTCTTCAAACTTGTTTGGAAGTCTTAAAGTTTTTTTTGATGGATTGGCTTGTTTTGTGAAGAGTGGTAGGCTTGAATTCCAGGGTGTGGACAGGCTAGCAGAGGACGTGGTGGTACTCTGTGATTGGTGATGAACCCTAGCTCTGGCCATGTTGAAGGGAGTGCTAGGATCATAAAGAGAAAGGGCAGCTCAGAGCACCCCAGCTGATGGGGAGGTCATTCCAGTATGCCATGGGCCTCAGATTGGAGGGTGGGTCAGGAGCATCGGCATCACATGCGGAAGATAGCAATCTTCTTCATGCTGCTCACTGATGAAAAACCAGAAATAACCTTCTTTAGTTATCCCAGTAGAAGCAATGCCTCCTGACTATATATAGCTTGTATAGGCAGATAAAAATATGGAGAAATAAAGCCTAATTTTCATTTTTGCTAATAACTTTAATTGTTCTAAAGTTCTCAGGAGGACACTTAATTTTTACTCATTTTAACTAATTTAAACTCTACATCTCTATTCATTTTTGGAGAAGGGTTAAGAACAGCAGATTGGCCTCACCCAAAAAACAAAGGGCCAGGATAAGCCATAAACTGAGGTGTCATGCTAACCCATATGGAGTAAGTCCTCAGTGGAGTGCTTGCAGTGCCCTGAGTACATAATCTTCATAACAGTCCAGTTAGGTTAACATACTCATTTTCAGAAAGAAAACTAAGCACAGAAAAATTACATGTATTGTCCAAAAGCAAACATGTAGTCAGTAGGAGCCCTGGGATTCCAGTTCCTGCTGTGTAACTGCAAAGGCTCACTCTGAACTTATTCTGTGCCACTCTTGCATGAATAATTGCTCCTTCTCTTGATATTTCTTTTGGTTTTTTTTGGGGGGGGGGTTGGTACCAGGGATTGAACTTGGGTCCTTGTGCTTGTGAGGCAGGCGGTGGAACTATTGAGCTAAATCCCCGGCCCTCTTGATATTTCTTAATGAAAAATAAAGGTGATTAGAGTAAATTGAATCATAGTAACTGTCTGTTATGGCTTATATCTAGATGTGCTCATAGGTGGGGCTTTTGGGAGGTGATTGGATCAAGGGGCATAATACTCATTGCTAGATTAGCCCACTGGTTATAGCTAATGTGAACGTGGGAGGTAAAGCCTGGTCAGAGGAAGTGGGTCACGGAGGGTGTACCTGGAAGAGTCTATCTCCTTCCCTCTTCCCTTGATCTCACTCTGCTTCCTGCCTGCCATGCCATGAGCAGTTCTCCTCTGCCATGCTGCCTTGCCTTGGAGCCAGCCAACTATGGACTGAAGCCTCTACAAACTGTGAGTCAAAAGAAAACTTTCCTTCTAAGAGTTATTCATATCAGGTCTTGTGTCTAAGTGATGAGAAAGTGACAAGGCACTATGTCAGACTCATTTTTACAATAATTTTATTTTTTAGAATTAATTTTATTACTGCATTTTAGGTATACAATATAATGACATTCATCATTGGAAATTTGCACCTTTACATAATCCATCTTGGTTATTATTTTTTCCCCCTTCCCCTGCCCTTCCTTCAACCCCTCCATCCCCCCCTATTTACAAAGACTTTGTTTCCATTTTTTCATTTTAATTCCATTCCCTTCTTTCCTTTCTCCTACCCCTCCCACTTCCCCTTCCCCTTTGCCCCTTTTCTTTCTATTTCACATTGTCTTTTATACCTTTTAGTCTTTATTTACATTTGCAGTTTCTCACACTATATAAACTATTCAGTATGTACACGTGTCCTATTTATTTCACTTAAGAGTATCACCTCAGTGTGCATTCATTTAGCTATAAATGTCTCTAAGTTCTCATTTTTTGTGGCTAAGTAGTACTCCATTTTATAAAAAAAACCCACGTTTTCTTTATCCAGTCTCCATTGATGGGTAATTGGGCTGCTTCCAAGTTTTAGCTATTACAAATTGTGCTGCTGTGAACATGGGGGGACATATATCACTGTGGTATGATTCTTTTAATTCTTTGGGGAAGATACCCGGCAGGGGAATGGCTGGGTCAAATGGGACTTCCAGTCCTAGTTCTTTGAGGTATCTCCATACTGATTTCCACAGTGGTTGCACCAGGCTAAACTCCTACCAGCAGTGGAGCAGGATTCCTCTTTCCCCACAGCCCCGCCAGCATTTGTTATTGGTTGATTTCATGATAGCAGCCATTCTTTCTGGAGTGAGGTGGAATCTCATCATTGTTTTCATTTGCATCTCTCAAATGACCAGTGATATGGAACATTTTTTTATGTATTTATTTGCCATTTCTACTTCTTTGTGTAAGAAATTTCTGTTCAATTCAGATCCCCATTTTCGGATTGGGTCTTTAAATTTGGGAGGTCTGATCTTTTTAAGTTCTTTATAGATTTGAGATAGAAGGCCTTTGTCTGAGGAACAGCAGGTGAAAATTTTTTCCCACATTGTGGGTTGTCTCTTCACACTGCTGGTGGTTTCTCTTGCTGTGCGGAAGCTTTTTAATAAGAAGAGATCCCACTTGTTGATTGTGCTAGTTCACAGGCAACTGAGGTTTTGTTCATAAAATCTTTTACTACACCAATGTCTTCAAGAATTCTACCTAACCTCTGTTCCAGCCGGATCAGCATTTCTGTTTTAATATTTAGATCTTTAATCCATTTTGATTTTAGTTTAGTGCATAGTGAGAGATATAGGTCTAGTTTTAATCTTTGGCAAGTTGAAACCCAATTTTTCCAGCACCATTTATTAAAGAGGCTATCCTTCCTCCAGTGAGGGTGTTTGGTTCCTATGTCAAAGATGAGGTGGCTGAGTGTGTCTGGAGTGGTTTCTGCATCTTCTGATTTATTCCACTGGTCTTCAGGTCTGTTTCTTTGCCAGTACCATGCTGTTTTTATCAGAGTAGCTTTGTAGTACAGTGCAGGTTGGGGATTGTGATACCCCCTGCCATGTCTCTGTTGCCTAGAATTGCTTTGCTATTTTAGGTCTCTTCTTGTTCCAAATGAATTTTTGAATTGTTTTCTCAAGGTCTGTGAAGTATGCTGCTGGAATTTCCATTGGGATTGCATTGAATCTATATAGCAGTTTTGGTAGTATGACCATTTTCACTATGTTGATTCTTCCTACCCAGGAGCAAAGGATGTCTTTCCATTTTCTGATATCATCTTCAATCTCTCTTTTCAGAGTGCTTTAGTTTTCAGAGAAGAAGTCCTTGATATCTTTTGTTAGGTTGATTCCTAGGTATTTCCGTTTTTTGGATGCTATTGTGAAAGGAATTGTTTGCCCTATTTCTCTCTCAGTGAGTCTGTTGTTCAAGTAGAGGAAAGTTATTGATTTCTGTGTGTTGACCTTGTATCCAGCTACTTTACTGAATTTGGTTATTAAGTCTAGAAGACTTTTGGTGGTGCTCTCTGGGTCTTCTATGTAGAGTATCATGTCATCTGTTAGTAATGACAATTTGACTTCTTCATTTCCTACCTTTATTCTTTTTATTGCTTTCTCTTGTCTAATTGCTGTGGCTAACGTTTCCAAAACTATATTGAACAGGAGTGGTGATAGTGGAAATCCCTTGTCTTGTTCTTGATTTTAGTGTGAGGATTTCAGTTTTTGACCATTTAGTGTGATATTGGCTGTTGTTTTTTCACAGATGGCTTTTATCAGATTGAGTTAGAGACTGTCTATTCCAATTTTTTGTAGGTTTTTTAAAATCATAAATGCATGTTGGATTTTGTCAAATGCTTTTTCTGCATCTATGAAGATAATCATATGGTTTTTGTTATTGTCTCTATTGATATAGTGTATTATATTGATGGATTTGCATATGTTGAACCATCCCTGCATCCCTGGGATGAATCCCACTTGGTCAGGGTGTATGATCTTTTTGATGGTCTTCTGCCTTCTATTTGCCAGTATCTTATTAAGGATTTTTTTCATCTATGTCTCTTAGGGAGTTTGGCCTATAGTTCTCTTTTTCAGTTGGGTCTTTCTCTGCTTTGGGGATCAAGGTGATGCTTGCTTCCAGGAATGAATTTGGGAG
>NW_004624866.1:5210636-5221338 GCF_000247695.1 Heterocephalus glaber
GGTTGGAGGCTGTTTTCCTTTAGGGCTTGAAATACATCACTCCAAGCTCTTCTTGCCTTGAGGGTTTGCATTGAGAGTCTGCTTTGATTCTGATGGGCTTTTCTTTGTATGTGATTTGTTTCTTTAACTGCTTATAGAATTTTGTTCTTCTTTTGGGTTTCTGAAATCTTAACTATTATACACCTATGTGTAGATTATTTTTTGTTCAAGGCTGTTTGGAGTCCTATATGCATCACTTATCTGTATGTGAAGTTCTTTTTCCCTGCTTGGGAAGTTTTCTGTCATCACTTCTGTGAATAGTTTCTTTATGTCATCTTCACTCTCTCCTGTTTCTTCATTGACTCTGATCAGTCTTCTGTTATTCTTCTTTGCATTGTCTAGGAGCTGGTGGATGGATATCTCATGGTCTCTTACTATTTTGAAGTAATTTTTCTTTTCCTGATCACTAATTGCAATCTTAACTTCTATATCTGAAATTCTGTCCTTACAATGGTTCATTCTGCTGTGTAAACTTTGAAGTGGAGTTTTTAATCTCCTGGAAATCTGTTTTTTATCTGTTTTATGGATTCCATTTGTTTCCTACATTGAGATTCCATCATGTTCCCCAGCTCCTCTATGTTTTTATTTGTGTCCTCTCCAGATCTATTAATCATGTCTTGTACTATGGTCACAATCTCTGCTGTTATCTGAGAAATTATTTCTGATTTCATTTTTCTCAGATCCTGTTTTGTTGCCAGTTCATGGAGTCCAGGTGGTTGAGTATTAGATTGTTCTATCTCATTTCCCTTTGGGGTTGCTTTAGGTGATCCGGAAGTCTGGTTTTGAGACTTGTTTACCTGTCTTCTCATTTCCATAGGGGGCAAGTGTGTGCTGCCTGTGCCCACATGGCTCACCTCCTCAGCGCTGGGGGCAGTGGTATGGCAGCCCAGAATGTTCCCCTCCTCTGCGCTGGGTCAGTGATGACAATAATTTTATTTCTATGCTTTTGAAAAATTGGTCCAAAGAAGTTTTTAATTAAAAAAAAATGAGCAGATATCTATTTCCTCTCTGACCATTTTGGATATATTGGTGAGCTAATGCATGCACCCAAAGTAAAAGAAGAGAAAATGCACAAGTTTGATAATCCCATCCTTAATAATAGTTGGCTGTACATGTTTTGATGTCAGTTACAATGAATGATCACCATGACTAATTCCTGGCCTTAGGAAATATTTTTGACAACAGACCTTAGAAGACTCTTAGAGATCATCCAAGAAATGCTCTTGTTCTAAATGCAAGGGTTAGCTTTACCAGCTGATAGACAGATAACTTTGGCATGAGGCTTTACTTCTCCGAGTCCTCAAAAGAGCGTTGGAGAGAAATCACAATAGCATATTGGAGAGAGCAAAACATACTCAGTAATTGCAAATCTAATCTAAATGCAGTTGTGGTGATGGAAGGGATTGAGAATTTTTTAAAGAATGATTTTAACCTTTATAGTCTGCTAATCCAGCAGTGCCTTCCAGCACCTCTGCTGTGCATAGTTATTAGCTAATTATCAAAGGCTTTAGAGTAAGTCAGCCCAGGGTTCACTACCCTTTATCAGTTGCATGACCTTGGCCTATTATTTAGTGTCTCTAAGCCTTGTTTACCTCAATGCAAATAATGAACTCTACCTCTTAAATTTTTATGGTGCCTAAATTAGATAACATCCATAAAGTGCTGTTTTATTATGATCAAAGCCTCATTTCCAAGTTCCAAAGTTTGAACTAAGAATAAGCTCTTTTCCTCTAACCTAATGAGCTCTAACAGAAAACACAAAATTAGCAGAAAAAATGAGAAAAAAGTAGTCTTACTTGTATCTCTTCCCATTTCAGAACCAATTGTGGAGGAAGGGTATTCCCAGGGAAGAGAGTGGGCTTGAATCTCTCCAAACTCCAAATCTGTATGTATGTACAGGTGTACATTATTAGCTTCTAATTTTGAAAATTCTCTAAGTAAAATTCAAATTCTACAGAATTGTATAAAATGAAATGTATCTCTGTTTCCTTCCTCCAAAAGATTAAAGGCCCAATGTACCCACAATATGTTTATTTTAACAAAATTTAACATACTTCATTATTTTACACTTCAGTCTTGTGACTTAACAATTTTAGATTTTATTGCTTAGAGTTCTTTCATGTTTTTTTAATGTCAGTGATTTATTCTATGAATTATTATTCTATGTCAGACTTTTTAAAAGGATGTCTTCTACGGATGGACCTTTAGATTCTGATAGCTTTGTTATGCCAAAAGACAAAATTAACAACAAATTTAGTTTACATTTCTGACTGTCTTTTATTTGCCATTCTAGTATCAGGCAACATCTCATTCTATCTATAAAATAGGATGAGTGTTCTGATGAGCTGAGCTGGCTTTATAGGCAGAAAAATACTGAAGAAAGTAGAAACAGGAAACAAAAAGTAGGTTGGTCATTTCAAAGTTCCTTTCCTTGTAAAGGCTGAAGCAGAGATGACTTCCTTAATTTTCCAATTAAAACTGGCCTGTTTGGGTGCTTGGCTACTATCTTTCTCCTGATTTCTCAAAAGGTATGATAACAACTTGGTTTCAGTGTGGTGGCCTGAGCTTCAGCATGAGTGACAGTATTTTGGTCGGTCTGTTGAGTTTAGTGCAGTACCACTGTTCAAACTAATGGTCCCCTGTGATTTTTCTTAAAATGTAGAATCTTGCTCCATTTTGCCCAGTCTAGCCTTGAATGCCTGGATTCACAGGATCTTCCTGCTTCAGCCTTCCAAGTAACTGGAACTACAGGAGTGCATCATCATACCCAGCTGGCCTCCTATTAATTTTACCTAACAGCTGTCATAAGCAATACTGCAGTGAATATTCTTGTACATACATTAATCTGTTACAGGCTTTTCTCTAGTGCAATGTCTTCAAGTAGAATGGCTCAGTTGTTTTTGCCTAATTACTTTCAAAATTTTATGCTAATTTCATTAAGTGACAATTTTGCTGCATTCCTACTAATACTGGGTATTTAATACTGGATATCTAATGGTTTGTTGTTGTTGTTGTTTTTGGTACCAGGGATTGAACTCAGGACCTTGTGCTTTTGAGGCAGGTGCTGTTGCCACTGAGCTAAATCCCTGGCCTATTATCTAATGTTTTGATCTTTACTAACCTAGTAGGTGAAAGTACTGTCATATTTTAATTTCTATTTCTTTGGACTAAAGCTGAAAATCTCTTTGTATGTTTAATGAATATTCTTATGTCCTGCTCTTCTCCCTTTCTGAGGAGTGATTGAGGAAATATCCTATTCATCTATTTCTAATATGTTAGAGTTCATTAAATATGAATTAATCCCAGTTTACTTATGTAAAATTTTTGTGTCATTTTTGACTGTTGTGTTTTTTCCCAGATAAATCTTTAAATTTTTACGTAGTCAAATTGATTGGTCTTTTTAAAAATTCTGAACATTTTGATATGCTATTTAAAAACTTCAGTCATATTTCTGCTAGTGGTAGTATGTGTACATGCAAGGGTATATATGAATTTTACCTTTAAATCTCTACGTCTGAAATTTACTTTTGTATAAAGAATGACATAGAAGTTTATCTTTTTTCCAGTTACCTAGCTGAGTTTTCCAACACTATTTATTGAATTATGCTCCTTCCCCATTGATTTGACATGTTTTCTATGTCACATATATTATCTTTTAGATAGAGGGGTTCATTTTCAGACTCCACATTATTTCATCGATCTGTGCAGTGCCAAACATTTTAAATTTCTGTACTATCAGGATATGTTTCAATGTGTTTAAAAGAGTATTTTTCCTTATATATTATTTTTTAAACATTTTTCTGAGCCGTTTCTGAATACTAAGTTTTCCAGTCAACTTTCATGTCATTTCCCAAGTTAAAATCGGCTTTGTTTTTTGCTGTTCTTTACAACTTGATTCCAGCGACACGTGGAGAAGAAGTATGTCCTCTCTGTGGTTGCAGTCTGGGGGTACTGGGTACTCATGTAAAGTTCTCCCTCGCCGAAGCCATCTCATTCACTCTTCATTCAGTAAATAGTTTTGAGCTTCTGTGTGGTAGTTTTGTGCTGGGCACTCAGGACCACTGAAACAGACGCGACACAATCCCTGCTTAAAATGATCCTTTACTGGGGCTTCCACTGTCTCTTCAGCCACCTCTGTGGGAAGCACTTCTGTTTTGCATGATGTGTGTGGGGATGCAGTGGTGCTGGGGATTGAACCCAGGGCTTCTGCGTGCCAAGAACACACTTCACTACTGAGCTGTGTGCCCAGCCTTAGCCATCTGTTTTTGAAGACACCTGGATTCCATTCCGTTAGCTGTAAATAAGTAGTCCTGCAACAAGAATCGAGCCAGTCAAAAGTCATTCCACAGAATTACTTAAAGATGATTTTTTTCATCAAACAGTTCTCTAGGCTACAGAAATGTCACAGGTAAGGTTCAAGTTGTTTTTCCTATTTTCTTCTCTTCTAAAGGAAGATATATTATTCCCCCTTTTATCTCACAGGAGAATTCCTTTTTAAAAATTATTTTTTATTTTTGAAGACACTAGTGATTGCCTTAAGCTGCTTTTATGGGGAACTTATATACTGTTGTCATATCTCTAATCTAACTTTCAAGAAAACAGGCTGCACTGTAAAAGAAATGCTTTGTGGGTAGCTTTGTAAACCACTCTGGGGGAAATGTGAAAGGGCAGCATTTCTGAGTCCACTCGTACGAGAATCTTTTAGTTACCTTATCTGTAGGCAGCACTGCTCTTACCAGCAGCACATCCAGGATTTCCTTAGCAAATACCGTCATTTCCTTGTTAACATCTCTGCTGAAATTAGCTTAGTGCAGCTTGAGGAGCCGCCCTTGAATGAAGACCTTGTTCGGTGGCGGTGGCTAATGCTTCCAGGTGCCAGCAGCACTGTGATCAGCCAGGTGGAGCAGCCCAGTCACTCACCTGTGTCACATGTGTTGATCAGAAACCTCACTAGGTTTTGATCAGGTTGAGCTGGTCCCTAGTGTGGCTGCTCACTGTCCCACGATGTTATTCAGTGGCCCATGAATAGCAAAACTTGATTGCTTGAAGCCACTTTCTGGTTGGTGGTCTTTTTCCTCTAAGGAGCGTTAGCTCTTTGCTTCATCATCCTTTCCATTACAATAAAGTCCTTGTTGGATGCAGAAATGATAGCAGCTTTTTAAAAAAGTTCTGGTATTCTTTGTTCTCACAGAATTCTTTGTTCTCACTTGTATTTATTGATGCAGTCCTTCTTAAATATATGTACAACATTATGCACTGAATATGAAAGTAGTTTCTGTTAAATAGCATCCATGGAATCTTTGTTTTTTGTTCTTCCCTCAATATATTAGGTTGAACCACATGGTTACTATAATTATATTTTATATAATTAAATTTTAATTATAAGAAATAATTGGTGAAAGTGTGAATACAGTTGGAGTGGTCATTACTTAAAAAGAAGAGCTTGTAAGGGTACTTATAATCTTTTACCACTACCTAAAATGCTGAGGTAAAACCCTGCCATTAAAGTAGAGGCTCAAAGAAATCTGCAAATTAAAGCCTCTAGAGATATTCTGAGAAGCATATGTATATATTTTGAAAATTAGCCTTCAGTTCACTTTTTAGGAATCTCAGGTTGGCACTTTCTTTTACCTGTATCTATTATTCTAAATTAGTAAGATTGTGGTGAATAATCAATATTAACAAAGTACCATAGAATGTTTGTTTTACTGGAACGTTTAACATTTTAACTATTTTAAAATGTTTAACATTTTAACGTTAGTTTTTGCACCAGATTCTGTAGAGGAAATTTTTAAAAATCTAGCTGCTCATTTGTCCTCTACCTAATAATATCGTTAAGTAGTGTGAAGAGATGTTCTTGCTGCTAGTGTGAGCCTCAGATGTTTTCATTTGTGCAGTGGGGTAATGAGAACCTATTTCACAAGGTTGGTATGATTAGAAAGCCTGTACATTAATGATTCACATGTAGTAAAGGATGGGTAAAATTTGTCCTCTTCTCCTTCCCTTTATGGTTTCTTATGGCCATGCTCCCTTGCTACCCATGACTATTCTCTGCTGCCTAACAAGTAACCTTAGTTAGGTTAATGGTGAGGCTTGAGCTTTAGGTCTTCCATCTAGTGAGAGTGAGCTGCTGTGGCTACTAAGCAGAGCTTATCTTATTCATTCAACCAATATTTTTGAAGACCTGTTTATAAGAAACCTTAGAAAAAGACTAGCTTATGATCGCTGAGGTGTAATTTTAACAGTTCCTTGCTTTGCCAGGGTGCTGGAAATATATATACACATTATCAGTGCTCTGGGATAAGGTATTGGAAGCCAGAATTAAAAAAAAAAAAAAAAACTCATGAGGGTGAGTTGCTAACAATGAACATCATTAGAACGGAGCACAACCTTGGTCAATTAACCAACCACCAAGAGGAATTTAAAATCACTGGAACAAATAGTGGAGAAATTCTGATGGGAGTGGATGTGTCTTTCTTTCCACAAGCTTGAAGGTTCTGCTCTGCCAGGCCCTGCACAAGCCGACATACTTGGAGATATAGCTAGGACCCTGCTAGCCTGAGTGTCCTAGCAAAGAGCTCTGGAAACACTTGGCGAGGTGGGTAACAGAAGAAAGGATACCTGCAAGAGGGAATGTTAACCTGTAAAAATGAATGTTGTGTGAGGGATCTTTGTGCCTACGCACAGCCTTAGGAGTAATCATTTAACCCACCTACCCTTGGGAAATCTGGGATCGTCACCAAGAAGAGGCTCTATTCCTGGAGTGTGGAAAAGTGCACATTTGAGTTATTGCAAGCTGAAAGTCAAGAAACGGGCCCAAATCCACTGGGTGTGACGTGTTTCTCTGAACATCATACTGGCACTTAGTCCACTTAATGCAACCATTGAAATACTAAATTTTTGCCAAGTGTAGTGCTCATATGATCCAGAAGGAAAACACATTTTGAGCATTGCCCAGCTCAGTATGTTACCCCCATATTAAACATGTGGATGTTTAAATTAAAATTAATTAAAAGGAAGTAAAATTTCATCTTTTTTTTTTTTTGGTACCAGGGATCAAACTCAGGTCCTTACGCTTGCGCAGCAGGCAGCAAAACCACTGAGCTAAATCCCCGGCCCTAAAATTTCATAATTTTAAAAATTAAATTAAAAATTCAGTAGTATATTGGTCTTTCCCATCACGTTTCAAGTGCTCAATAACCACACGTGGCTTGTAGCTACCATACTGGACTGTGTCCATAACAAGACATTTGTATCACTGCAGAAAGTTCTGTGGGGTAACACTGACCTTATCGTGTACCAGCATCATGTGTGTATACCAGGTAATCCTGAAGAAGGGTTTCATTCCTATTTTGCATGTGAGAAAGGAGTCTAGGAAAATCTTCACAGTTCCCCTCTCATGTAGTTGTTCCTGATGTCCCTAATTCTGGTCAGTTTACACTGAACAGATAGCTAAGTCAGTTAATAGGGGACTAGGAGTTGGACTGTGTACCTCAACAGTTCCAACAATAGCAAGATTCTGTTCCAGTGTTGTTGCATTTTAAGATCAAACACTTGGAGACCCTCTCTTCTTCTTGCTATAATTTAATGACACTTCTAAATTCTAAAATTACTCATAAAAAGAGAAACTTTATTTCAGTTTTAAAAGGACAAAATAAGTGGATGCTTGGGTCCAAGGATAGGAATGGGGAGTGTCTGCAAATAGGTATAAAGTTTCTTTTAAGTGATGGAAATTTTCTAATATTCGAATGTAGTGTAAATTGTATTCTATAAATGTATTGAAAATCATTGAGTTGTACACTGAAAATGTGTAAATTTTAAGTTATATCTTAAAGCTGTTTTTAAAATTGTGTATATATATATATATATATATATATATATATATATACCCTAAAATTCTGAGGCAGCCAACAGATTTAATGTTCAAAAGCTTCAAACCTCTAATTAAGAAGTCAGATTAAGCGCTTGCATTTCCTGAATTTCCCCTGTGATGGTTTAAAACAATGTTAATCTCAAATCAAATCTGCAGTGGATGCATTACCCCCACTAATAAAGAAGGGAAATCGGGACCCAAAAGTTTAAAATAACTTGCTCCAAGTCCACAGCCAACCAAAATGCCACTGAGCAATCCCGTGCCAGCACCCACAGCTGCTCCCCAGCCTACCTCAGGCACCCTCTCTGTGAGTGATAAGCTCTCCCATTGCTTGAGCAGAAGTCACTTTCCTTCTCCCAGAAGATGGGAAACTGATTTTCAATGTTTCTGTCAGCATTTTTATTTTGTACTCAAGAAGATTCATGAAAAGTGTGAGGCTAGAATCTTTTTTTCAATACTGAACACAAACTGAAAGAGTCTGGGCCTTATGTTAATGAAAAAAGAAATACACGTTTCTTTTCTTTTGATATTCAGGATACATTCTTTATCTTTTTTTTAAGATGGGGTCTTAATGTATTGCCTGGGCTGGTCTGGAACTCCAGAACTAAAGTGATTTTCCTGCCTTGGTCTCCTGAGTACCTGAGACTATAAGCACCTGCTACCAAGCCTGACTAGAGTGCATTCTTTTGTAATAAATGAATACACACATACACAGACAAATGTTGTAGGCATGTGTGTGTGTTTTCCCTGGAAACTCCAAGTTTACAACTGGTTTAGTCGGTGCCTTAGAAACTTTTAGAATGAGGCTTGTGTTGATGAGGGCTTAAGAACTTTTTTTTTTTTGGTACTGGGAATTGAACTCCAGACCTTGCACTTGCAAGGCAGGCGCCAGAACCACTGAGCTAAATCCCTGGCCCAGGGCTTAAGAACTTTTGGGGACTAGTCACTGTCATGCCTCTTGTACATGGGTTAACAATCCAGTTTTGAGTCACTTGACAAATTGAGTAGATTGCTCCTCACCCATTTTATGGAATGATTTTTTGGAAAATTATGAACTAATAGACTTGCAGTTTCCAGCTTTGGCCAGTGCTAGTAATCTTTACATCTTCAGTTCTGTCCAGTTAGCACCTAGCATTGTTTCCTTGCTTCTTTTTCCTTGACGATTAAATGTTTAGCCAGCTCTCTGAGCGACACCCTCCTCCCCTCCCAGTCATACAGCCTGCTATACCGCCTGCCCTTCCTGGATCCTTCCATTAGTCTGGCCCAGGCAGTCTCTTGGCCTCTTGTGGCTAGCTTGTCCTTTCTTCTTTGCTTTTGTGAACAACTCAGATCCCTGTGTTTATCTTTTCCTTCCTGTCTCCTTGGACAGTGGTGGTGAACCCGTGGCACACATGCCATAGCTAGCTGTTTGTTATTGAAAGCTCTAAAAGGTTCACTATCACTGTCCTAGGATATGTCTATACTGTCAATGGGTTGAATAAAATTTTTAAATAATAAATAAATAAAAACAAGAAACCAAGTCAGTAACAAACCAGCAGAACATGTCTCTGAACCGAATTTGGGCTCTTGATGTTGGATTTCTTAAGTCTCTTTGGCTTTGACAGACAGCTACAGTAATTTTCATATAAAAATAAATGAAGATGGCATTTTAAAAATCCAGAATGAATGTTGTAATGATGTAACACTAATTATAAAAATGGGTATCACAGTGTTTTATTTTTCCCTTTACTAGTTAGAAAGAATCAAGTAAACAGAAACTTGTACATATTTGGCAGTAGTAGAACTTATTAAGTAATATTGTGATTCTTATAATCTTGCTCCTATTTCAAAATAAAGTTTAGGGCCAGGGATTTAGCTCAGCAATTCCACCACCTGTCCAGCAAGCGCAAGGGCCTGAGTTCGATCCCCGGTACCAAAAAAAACCCCCCAAAACAAAAAAAACAACCCTGAGGGAAGCTCCCCCACCACCATTCCACACTCCTATGGCAGAGAAAGGCAAAGAAGGTGAGCCAGTCCCAGCACCTGGAAGGAGGCTCTCCAACCACCATTCCATGTTCCTAGGGCAGAGAAAGTGAGCCAGTCCCAGCACCCAGAAGGAGGCTCCCCTGCTGCCATTCCACGCTCCTAGGACAGAGAAGGTGAGCCATTCCCAGAACCCAGGAGGAGGTGACACCACTGCCATGCCACTTTCCTAGGGCAGAGAAGGTGAGCCAGTCCAAGCACCCAGAGGGAGGCACTCCCGCCTCCATTCCATGCTCCTAGGGCAGAGAAAGGCAGAGAAGGTGAGCCAGTCCCAGCACCCAGAGGGAGGCTCCCCTGCCAGCATTCCATGCTCCTAGGGCAGGAAAAGTGAGCCAGTCCCAGTATCTGGAAGGAGGCTCCCCCACCGCCATTCCATGCTCCTAGGGCAGAGAAGGTGAGCTGCACAGGTGGCAGAAGCAACCCCCCGCCCCCGTGGAAATAAGACATGTAAACAAGCCTCAAAAACAAACTTCTAGATCACCTACAGCAACCCCAAAGGGAAACAAGATGGAACAATCTGATACTCAACCACCTGGACTCTCCGAACTGGCAACAAAAGAGAATCTGGGAAAAATGAAATCAGAAATAATTTCTCAGATAACAGCAAAGATTGTGCTCATAGTGCAAGACATGATTAATAAATCTAGAGAGAACACAGATGAAAAAATACAGGAGCTGAGGAACATGATGGAATCCCAACATAGGAAACAAATGGAATCCATAAAACAGACGCAAACAGATTTCCAGGAGATTAAAAACCCCATCGAA
>NW_004624866.1:5223758-5256146 GCF_000247695.1 Heterocephalus glaber
TTCAAATTTTATATTTCCTCCAGAGTTAGTTTCATTAATTTGTCTTCCAAGGTACTTCTTAGAAGTTGTCAAATTTATTTCAAAACAGATTTTTAAAATATGCTTTCTATATCCTTTTAAATTCTGTAAAATCTGTGGTAATGTCTCCTAGGTCTTGATATTGTAATTTTTAAAATGTAAAATTGATATTGTGTAATAGGAAGTAAAGTTCTAAAGGAGCAGGGGAAGTGGGAAGTGTAGGGGAAAGGAAAGAAGGGAAAAGAAAAAATATGAGAAAGGGAAAAAAATGAAAACAAAATCTTTGCAAATAGGGAAGGGTGGGGGGTGAAGGGAGGGCAGGGGAAGGGGAAAAAAATAAGAACCAAGATACTCATGTAAAGGTACAAGATCCCAATGATGTATGTAAATGTATTTTATATCTAAAATGTACCAATAAATTTAATGGGGGAAGAAAAAAAAGTTCATTTGCAGGAGTTCCTGAGTCACTTCTTGTGTGCTCAGAGATGACTGAATGGCAGGATATGAAAGTTGTTAAGTAATTTACGGAAATTAGACATCATTTGGTGGCAAGAGTGAATTGTGTATTTTAGCTTGTGACTCACTGCTCCACTAGACAGCTTTCTTTTCCCTGCCTTCCTTTCTTCCAGTACTGGGAATTGAACCCAAGGCCTTCACACTGAGCTGCATCCCTACTCTATTTATCTTATTTTTTGAGACAAGGTCTTGCTAAATTGCCCGGGCTGGGCTCCAACTTGCAACCTTTCCAGAGTGCTGGGATTTTAGGCTCAGCCTGCTTTCTTGCTAGCTGGGGTCCCTAGCCTTCCCCAGCATGTGCTCCCTGAAACATGGCAAGTGGCTCCTTGCTGACATCAGTGTATTAATTGCTTTAGGGTCCAGATGTCCTCAGGATAACCAGTGCAGTGTGAGGGAAAGGACACCCACATATCACCCTTCAGCAAAGCACAGCAAAAGACAAATTTCAAACTCTGCGTAGATATTTTAGAAACATTGTTTCCTTTCCCTCAGGCTAGATTTTATGCAGGTGTACCTAAATTTGAACAAAAGATATGTTCTAATAGAACTCTCTGTTTTAAAGGATTTCAAGGTGGCTCTCTTTTTAAGCAATGAATGCATCTATAAAAGTCACCCTGCATTTACCCCTTTGTGTGTCCAATTTTTTTCCCCAATAGATTTGTTCAGAGGAATTTGATTGTAATTTGGTTAACAAATTCATTGTCTTTATAAAGGGCACTTTGAAAAGTTCTACATTAGATAGATGGATTTGGACACCTTGCAGTTATTAAATTTATATCATGTTTTCTATTTAGTAAAAAATTGGCAAAATCTCAAGATGGGCTATTGTACATGTATAAGTAAGTTGAAAAATGATTAGAATCTCTTAATTCATTTTTTTCAGTGCTGGGGACTTAATGATTCTGAAGCCTTGCATATTCTAGGCAAGTACTCTGCCACTGAGCTGCATCCCCACCTCTCTTAATTATTTTTTTAAGTCAGTGTAGAAATGTCAGGCCCAGGAAATAGAGATGAGAGGATTTACTGTGCACCTACTGTGTTTCAGATCCTGGAGTATTTTATTATCAAGTGCAACTCAGTGTAGGATTTGAACCTGCTGGTTCTAAGATTGAACTAACTGAATTCAAATCTCAGCTTCCCCACTGGGGCAAGAATTCAGTGTGAGAAAGCATCTAGGCCCATGCCAGTACAATAGTGAGCACTCGATAAATACTAGCTGCTCATTGTATCTTAGTCCATTTAATCCTGTGAAGTAGTTGGTGTTCCTGTTTTACAGAGGACGAGACTGTCTCAGAGTGACTGATTAACTTAAAGAAAGTTTTTGAATGTTGCAAAGGTAGAATTCAGAACCAAAGTTTGGTGGGCATTCTGATAAAACCTTTACCAGGAGTTTTTGTTTCAGGATTCCAGGATAATCAGTGCTGGGGTTTCCCCATCATGGGAAAGTTGATGATGAGAGAAAGTTGCCCAGCCTATAAAGGCAGCAGATTCACAATAAACATCTATAAGTTTAGACAAACTTCAAAAGGGCCAATTTCAGCTGTCAGCTGTTTTTTTTTTTAAGTTTTTTTTTGCACTAAATAGCAAATTCTCCACCATGTGGACAAATTTATGCTTCTAAAAAATGTCTTTACATGATTTATGAAACATGCCGATACACCATTTCTACCAATACCTCTGCTTTGTAAATGTCATCATCTATGCAAATATCAACTTCTAACACCAGCTTAAGGAAATTATAACGATGGTGTTCCTTTAGTAGCCAGAAGGGAGACCTCTAGGGTTGTGTTTTGGGAGGTTGGGGGAAAACTTTTTGACTAGAAGCTCTGGTTTTTCCTCTTCCTGTGGCCAAGTGATATTGGGCACTCCAAGTCTTTTGGCTTTCAGTCTGAATTTCAATGTTGCTCAAATAGCCCTTCTGGGTGTGGCTTAAATTTAGAGCACCTGTTTGCTCTCAAGGTGTTTTTTCTGCTCCCTGTCCATACTGACGTTATATGGGCTGCTGTAGGACAACGGTTGAAGTTTTAAGAGTGAAAGAGTTCGATAATGTTGGCCTTGAAACTAGAAAATCATTTTGCTAATGTAGGATACTGCTTTGCCGTGTTGCAGTAATAGACAAACCGATGATTTGTAACCTGTGATACAGGTAGGGTTTGACTCATGTAATAAGCTGAGTCTCTTTTTCCTTTAGACGTACAATATATACCAAAGAGAAAATGAATGAAAACTTTGTTTCACAAATGTGTTGGGCTTAATACAAAGATAGTACAAAATAAGAATTGGGCTGAATATCATATCATTTTCGTTCATTTTACTTCCTAACAATCTAGTCAAAATGTTTTCTTTCGTTACATTGCTACCTCCCAAATAACTCAGATGCTTAACTGTATTCTGCCATCTAAATTTACATCTGCAGTGAGGCACAGAATGTATGCATCAGATTCTATGCACATGAAAGGAACCTACCCCAGCATACTGTTATGGCTGTGACAAGTTAAGAAGCTACACATCACCTCACTTAAGCTATTTTGTGTTCTGTCTCCAGGGTTCAGCAGATTCCTACACAAGCAGGCCATCTGACTCTGATGTCTCTTTGGAAGAGGACCGGGAAGCAATTCGGCAGGAGAGAGAGCAGCAAGCAGCTATCCAGCTTGAGAGAGCAAAGGTGACTTTCTTCCCTTCCTTTGGTTCAACACTGGCATGTTCTCAGGTGCTGTCAGCTGCCCTTGCCCTTCCTCACATTTCTCTGGATTCTCATTTTCTGATCGTCCTGCTAAAGCTCCAGGTTGTGAGGCTCTCTGGTGCAGTCACCCTAAGAGAGGTTAGTAACATCCCCAAGAGAGAAGGCCATTCCCCCTTTTATTTTTGGTTAGATGGTGAATTACTGGTCATTTTCCAGCTCAGCAGTGTGGCAATGCCAAGCCATACCCATTATTGGCAAAGAGCTTCCAAATGTGTCCCCTTGTGCTCTTGCTTTTGGCCCCTTCTTGTCCCTTGTAGGCCACACATGCCCTGTTGTTCTCTGGAGCTCCCTATTGGTTTTTGTACTCTTCTCTCTCTAGGTTTTAATCTTCCACCTCAAGTTCAAAGTGAAGTTCACAATTTTATTTTCTTGTTTCTTTTTTTGAGATGGGGTGGGGGAAGAGAGCCCTGTTCATCTTATTTAACCCAGGCCCAAACCCTTCCTTTTCCTGGCAGGAGAAGATGTTCTCATGTTTTCAGATCTGAGTCTTTTAAAACAATATTCTAGCACCCCCACCCTTGTTTTTCTGCGTGACTCCTAGCACATCTTTCTTGTATTCCAAGGTGAGAAGGTGTCTGTTACCATTTAAAATAGATAGCTTTTATGCCCAGTGAACAAAGTAAACTGCCTCCACCTCTCTCCACCTCTCCCCAGTACTTCTGGAGGTAGTTCTTTGAGGTTTTGGAAAGCACCACAGGAGAGGAACAAGATGGTAGGAATGAATCATTTTCAGAGTCATCTCTGTGGATTTCTTGATATTGCCTACAAATGCAAAACCCAGTGGAGATTCCTCTTTGCAAAGTGATTTCCTTTCCTGTCTGGAGCTATCAGTCATCTCGGGCTCCATTCCAACACGAGGAAGCCCCTCCCTTTCCGCCTCCCTCCCTTCTTACCCTATGGCTGGCTCTGTCTCTAGTCCAAACCCGTAGCATTTGCTGTGAAGACGAACGTGAGCTACTGTGGCGCCCTAGATGAAGACGTGCCCGTTCCAAGCACGGCCATCTCCTTTGATGCCAAGGACTTTCTGCACATCAAAGAGGTAAATGTGGGACCTGCCGTATCTCTCTACCTGCCGAAAAGACAAAGCCTCCGGGTATCGGCTCTGAGCCAAACTCACCAGAAAGGAGACCTGAAGAGCTGCCAAAATGGTGCCTCTTAGAACTTTCTGGGCCTTCCCCAGCTGTTCATTCTCAGCAAGACTTTAAGCTTGAGATCACTGTCTACACTACCACACACTCATTACGATGCTGGTCATGGTCAACTTTTGAAATTCTAGGACGGGTTGAAGACAGTCCTGTGATTCTCTCACTTTTTTCCCCTGCAGCATCACAAATCAGATCCAGGGCTTTGCACATTCTAAGTAGACACTCTACTCCTGAGCTCTACTCCAGCTGATCTTTTTTTTTTAAATTGCAGCACTGGAGATTGAACCCAGGGCCTCTTGTATGCTAAGGTATATCCTCGGCCCTTCTGGCCCATCTTTTAACCACATTGCATTGCTACAGAGCCATAAATCTGTCAGTCCAACTTAGAGAAATATGTGTGGCATGGCTCCTACTCAGAAGGGACTGTAACAAGGGATGCTATAATTATGAATACTAGGCTATAGTCCTATAAACTGTGCCCTTGGGACCAACACCAGAGTATATGGTCATTAAAGGAAAATGTTAAAGCTAAGAAAAGGACAAAGAACTCTGGGAAACAGACCTTCAGGGCTTGGGCAATACAAGGACTTGTGGCTGCACATCTAGGCATATGGAATAGTGACATCAAAAGCATTCATTTACTCAGCAAAGGTACACTGACATTCTACTTTATGTTGGACATTTTGCTAGGCATTGGTGGATCAGACATGAGGATCAGACACAAGGATCACTGTCCCCATGGACAGGGAGTGCTGAGTTTAGTGGGAGAAACAGAGAAATATACATAGTTTCCACAACAGAGAATAAGTTCTATTATAGAAACACTGGGTGGGTAATGTGAGAGCCCAAAGAAAAAGAAGAGACTACCTGTTGATAGGAAGATGTTGATAAGAAGATCAGGGGACTAGAAAGCCCTACAGAAGTAGAGAAGTCTGAAGGAGTCCAGGTCAGGAGAAGGGGTAGCATTAGGCAGAAAGAATGCCCACGAGCATTCTTTTACCAGATGGACAGATGTGACTGGCTTCATATGTTAGAGTGATAATTGTAATGGGCAAGGGACCATTGCACAGGGCTGGCGTGACATGCCAAAGGCTGGACAGCTGCTGTAGCAGAGAGGAGAGGAGAGGAAGCAGCTTGAAGAGAGAGAGTTACAAGGCATATACACGGATTTGGAGATCTCGTATGGATGGGAATAGTGGGGAATGTGAGAGAATGGCTTGCTTGGAAGGCCAGAAGCCTCATATCAGGTACCAAAGCAGAGAAGGCAGGGGCGTAAGCAGATTTGTTACAGGAGTGGATGTATTTATGAATTTTGCTTTGGGTACCTGTATCTGGGGCATTGTGGAACTCCCCGTGAAGATGCTTGGAAGGCCCTTACCTACATTATATGGAGGCCAGAGGAGAAGAATTATAATGTGTTTTTTCTAAGTACTTTGAGTTGAAAGGAAGAAGGAGTTCCAGGCAGGGGAGGATATCATCAAGATAGAAGAAACATTTTGGTAATCTGATGTACACTTCTGCTTTCCAGGATGAGAAAGATTCTATTTTATGGGCTGAGTTGTTGAACTCAGTAAAATATTTTGAAAGGAAAAGGGAAAGCTCATCAAATGAGGGGCTGGAGGAGAGAGCATGTGGAGGGTGGGCACAGGACTTAGGCCAAGATGGCAGCGAAGTCTCACCTTCTTTGAACCTCCTTGTTCTGCATAGAATTTTCCAGTGGGGCTAGGGGTGTGCACTGAAGATGTTCCCACCAGGTGGTCTCCACTTGCTTTGTTAGGAGCGAGGGCTTAGACATAGGATCTTAAAGAAAGGACAGCACAAAGGAAGAACAATAAAGTGAAACCCGAGAGTGGGAGTAGCTGAAGAATGTAACCAACATAAACACACCACTTAGTGCCACTGAGTCCACCTGTCCTTACTCCCCAGTCCAAAGTGAGATAGTGAATAATGGAATTAGTTTTGAAAATTACTATTCTTGAAATTGCATTCAACAATGGACTGTGGAGATGGAAACCAAACCAAGGGGAACCGGGAGATAGTGGGCCCTGGGAAAGGCATTTGACATGTGCTTTCTGGGAGGATGACACTGACCAGGCAAGGCATGAAGTCTTCTTTCTAGGTGGGAGCTATTGAAGTCCTTGCACATGTTGACATTAACAGTGGACAGAGGAGAGAGATGGGCACAGCAGTAAAGTTTTTGAGCAGCAGGAAGGACAGGATCCCGGCCCTGAGTGGACCTTGAAAGAGGAATACGTATTCATGGTGACAGGAAAAAAGATGCATGTGAATACAGGTAGCTCAGAGCCATGGCAGAAGCATCACCTTCATGACTTCTCCTCTCTCGATGGTGCAAGGTGATGATAACCACAGTTACCTAGACCCTAGGGCGCTGTACCCTGAAACATGCCCTAGACATGGTTACCTTGATTCTGTCTCACAATTTGCATAAAAAAGACCAAGCCATATGAGTTGCTAAAATTTAGCATGCTACATGCATACTTGTTCACACAAACATTCCAGCCTTGCTCTATTTTATTGCTTCCTCATATTCTACCAAGATTGTTTTCTTAATTATATTTTTGGTACCGGGGATCGAACTCAGGTCCTTGGGCTTGTGTAGCAGGCGGTGAAACCACTGAGCTAAATCCCCAGCCCCTTTTTTCTAAATTATTATTGTAATTATACATATTTATGAAGCACAGTGTGATCATTTGATATGTTCATATAATATGCAATGATTAAATCAGGGTAGTTAACATTTCCACCACCTTAAATTTTTTAAAAACGATTTTGAGCCAGGTGTGGCACATGCCTGTAATCCCAGCACTCAGAGCCTGAGGTAGAGGATCCCCTCAAGTTCAAGGCCAGCCTGGGTCACATAGTGAGACCCTGTCTCAAAAGAAGTTTTTGGGCGGGGGATTTAGTTCAGTGGTTCTGCTGCCTGCCTCGCAAGCACAAGGTCCCAAGTTCGATCCCTGATACCCAAAAAAAAGGTTTTTGATTAACATATAATAATTATATTTATTGAGTGTGATGCCTCAGTCCATGTACACCGTATGAGTGTGTACTGATAACATTAGGGTAATTAGCGTTTTCCTCACCTTATCATTACTTTGAGTTTGGAGCCTTTGAGCTCCTGTCAGAATTCTGATTTGTCTCGTTGATTGCTTTTGGATTATTTGCTTGTTTATTGGGAACTTTGTCTTCAGTCTGGTAGTTTCGTATGTGGTATTGAATTGTTAATCCTGTGTAGATTGGAACCACTCATTGTCAGGTCTGGAAAGATCAGATAAAAATCTTAGAAAGAAAAAGTACTAATTATTTTAGGAAAATAAAAATAAAAATCACTGGAACACCACTAAGGTGACCTTTCCAGAAAGCTGGAACAAGCTCTCAGAACATCAGCAGTGCAAATGAACACATTTCTGAAATCGGGTTGTAGCCTTTTTTTCTCATCCATCACCTAGGCCATTTCTTATGCACCAGTCTAAGTATTTTGTCAGTAATGAAAACGCTTAAAGCCAAAGAAAAGTAACACTGATGCTTGTCCCATAAGCCAAATGATGACTGAATTAAGTTGTTGTATTTACATAGCAACTTTCTCCTAAGTAGCTCAAAGAACTTTCACTCAGATGAGTCAGAGTCTTAGTGTACTTTGGCTGTTTCTGAGAATTAAATTAAACCATTTTGAGAAATATATTAACAATTTTAGGAAACCCTTTAAGGTCACTTGGGTACCATTTAACAAATTAGTATTCCAGTAGACTAACTTAATTTTAGGAAATAACTAAAGCCCTGGGAAAACTATGACTCATGGTCTGTTTTATCCCCACTACAATAAAATTTAAATTCCAAACCTATGCACCAAAGCTTCTGAGGGAGTCTGCTTGCCTTTTCTTAATTACAAAATAAACAGGCCTGTTACTTTAGTCCTATTTCCTGCAATAAAAGAGGAGAAAAAGTAAGACCTAGATTGTTCAAGATTTCATATTAGGCCAACTAACATTTCTTCAATACAGTCTCATACTTTAAGTTCTACATGCCTTCTGTAGGAGCTGCAAGCATAATAAGGACCAAATCTTACCCTGTCATTTTCTTTCGGGTGTGAGGCTCTTACTCAGAATTGAGTAAGAGTTACTGAGTAACTCATAGTTACTCAGAATTTCATGCCATGATGATTCAATTAAATCATCCATTCTTCCTTCACAATGTGTCAGTATCACAGGCACACAAATCCTATTTTTCTCTGAGCTAAGCAAAATGTCCTATGTAGAGTCATTTCATTTGAGCTATAGATAGATAGATGGATATATAGATAGAGTTGTCTGGCAAAGATAATAAAGGAAATCTTTAGAACCAGCTCTGGAAGTTTTTAGGTCTGATACCTGTTTTCTAGAAATAAACCAGCTGAGCCTTTTTCAGAGGCAAATGGCTTGGACTAAATTGCTTTCTACCCAGGATTTAGCAAGCCAATAATTATAAATGTAGTTTTGTTGACCCATCACATAAGGCTATATTGACAGAGTCTACTCTCACATTGAGCCTTGTGGACTTTGTGTCCCAGGTTTATATGAAACATTATTGAAGTGGAAATGTTGGGATTCTTGTTGGCTTCAGGCCACTTGGAGATTATTCCAAAATTTCACATACAAGTTTTTAATATACTTGGGCTTTGTAAAAATAGACTGGTTTCTTTTTCTTCAAATAGTGAGATGGGCCATAATTTGCAAATCTGTATTTAAAAGAAAATAGACTACAGACAGTATTTTAGATTTGTTTTTCTTTTTGTTTTTTTGAGAGAGGGTCTTGTCATGTAGCTTAGGATGGCTTCGAACTTACAGTCCTCCTGCTTCAGCCTCGCAAGTGCTGGGATTACAGATGTGTGCCACTAAGCCTGCCAGCACTGTAATTTTTACCTGAAAACTTCTAACAAATAAGACTATTATTCAGTGTATTTAATCTGAGACATACCTATCTTGCTTTCCAAGTTCCATTTACACCGATTAATATTTTGCCTGACAAAAATCTATTCCTTAGGAGTTGACTAGGGCTTCTTTACAAGGACCAAAGGAATCTAAAGATTAGGACTTATATGTTGGAAAACTATAGTCCACAGGTCAGAGCTGGGCCAATACCTTTGTTATAAAGAAAAGTTGTATTGAAACATAACCATGTTCACTTGTTGATGGGTCTGTGGCTGCTGTCACCCTGGACAGAAGATTGAAGTAGTTGTGGCAGGGACCATATGGCCTGCAAAGCCTAAAATATTTGCTGTCAAGGCCTTTATAGAAAAAAGTCTGCAGAACCCTTCTTCACCACCCTATGAACCTCAAATATGTACTATAATGTTTAAGGCAGAATATAATATCAGTAGTATTTATATACAGTATAGGCTGTATGATGTAGTGGTATATCATGTAAATACTGTTTTGTTCTTCTGGTCCCCTGAGATTAATTACCAGCCTGTGTGGATAAGTGAATCAGTACTAATGGTAGTTTTCTTTCTGTACTTCAGAAATACAACAATGACTGGTGGATAGGAAGGCTTGTGAAAGAGGGCTGTGAGATTGGTTTCATCCCAAGTCCACTCAGATTGGAGAATATAAGGATTCAGCAGGAACAGAAAAGAGGACGTTTTCATGGAGGGTAAGGCCCCTTCCTTTTCGTAAGCTTTTGTTCAGTAGGAAAATTAGATGATGTTTTCAAGTTTGCCTATTTATTATGTCAAAAATGCATGCTTTTATTTTTTTATTTTATGAAAAAATAAAACAAAGTTTCATAACAAAATAAGAGAATAACAATAGTTAATACACTGGTATCATTATCTTCAAAGTAGTTACTCAGACACAAAAATAATTCTTGCAAAGAAATAAACAGATAATAGCACAAAACTTTTTTCAGTGAGTTAAGAGAAACTAGTATAAATAAAATGAATTGGATGAATCAGCATATATATTAAAATATTTTTGATACAGTGGAATAAATAATTTAGGGAATTAAAATGTGTACTTTTAACGTGGCTCCCTTTGGCTGGGCCGGGGAAGTTCCGAGGTCATTTACCCAGTAAGCCAGACCGGTCATTGTCCCGTTGGCAAGATGGTGAAGCCCAAGTACAAAGGACGGAGCACCATCAACCCCTCCAAGTCCAGCACCAACCCGGATCGAGTGCAGGGAGCAGGAGGACAAAACATGAAGGACCGGGCTACAGTCAGGCGCCTGAACATGTATAGGCAAAAGGAGCGCAGGAATAGTCGTGGGAAAGTGATTAAGCCTCTGTAGTATCAATCAATGGTGGCTTCTGGCACAGTGGCATGAGTAGAGCCAAATATTAAATGGTTTGGAAACACACGTGTGATTAAGCAGTCTTCATTACAGAAATTTCAAGAGGAAATGGATACAGTTCTGAAGGATCCGTATAAAGTTGTCATGAAGCAAAGCAAGTTACCAATGTCTCTTCTCCGTGACCAAATCCAGCCTCATAACTCCAAGGTGCACATTCTTGACACCGAAAGTTTTGAAACTATGTTTGATCCTAAGTCACAGAGAAAGCGGCCAAATTTATTTGCGAGTGATATGCAGTCACTGATGGAAAAAGCTGAGATATCCACTGAGAGCTATGACCAGGGCAAGGATCGCAATTTGGTAACCAAACACACTGGTGTGAGAAATGAAACCCAGGAAGAGATGTACAAGAAAGGACAGTCCAAAAGAATATGGGTGAGCTCTACAAGGTGATAGATTCATCAGATGTTGTAGTCCAAGTTCTTGATGCTAGAGATCCAATGGGTACCCGTTCCCCCCACACTGCGGCTTACTTGAAAAAGGAAAAACCCTGGAAGCATCTTATTTTTGTACTGAACAAATGCGACCTTGTTCCAACCTGGGCAACGAAACGATGGGATGCTGTCCTCTCCCAGGAGTATCCAACACTAGCTTTCCATGCAAGTCTTACTAACCCCTTTGGCAAAGGAGCATTCATTCAGCTTCTGCAGCAGTTTGGAAAGTTGCACACTGACAAGAAACAGATCAGCATTGGCTTCATCGGCTATCCAAATGTTGGCAAGAGCTCCGTGATCAACACATTGTGTTCCAAGAAAGTTTGCAATGTGGCCCGCATTGCAGGTGAAACAAACGTCTAGCAGTATATTACCGTGGTGCGTCAGATATTCCTCATTGACTGTCCAGGTGTGGTTTACCCCTCTGAGGACTCAGAGTCGGACATTGTGCTGAAAGGAGTTGTTCAAGTTGAAAAAATTAAGTCTCCTGAAGACCACATTGGTGCTGTCCTAGAACGAGCAAAACCAGAATATATCAGTAAGACATACAAGACTGATTCATGGGCAAATGCTGGGGACTTTCTTGAGAAGCTTGCTTTCCGCACTGGGAAATTATTAAAGGGTGGAGAGCCTGACTTAAAGACTGTGGGCAAGATGGTCCTTAACGACTGGCAGCGGGGCCGGACCCCTTTCTTTGTCAAACCACCCAATGCAGAGGCGCCTGCAAGCCCCCAGCTTCCCCCTTCCTCATCTTTGGAAGATGCTACTGAAAGAACCCAGAACAACTTGGAAGAGACTGCAGAGACCAAAGGTGAAGTTTCAGAATCTGTCATTGAGAGAGAAAAAGAAGAGGACCATCCCTGTGATGCTAACTCTGAAATGCAGCAGATCCTTGCACGGGTTCGACAGAACTTCAGCAAAATCAATGTCGTGCCCCAGTTTTCTGGGGATGACCTGGTTCCTGTGGAGGTGTCAGAAGGCGAGGAAGAGCTAGAGAGCTTTTCTGCTTCTGAGGAGGAGGAGGAGCAGGAGCAGGACCAGCCAGATGTCAAGGAAGAGGCTCATCAGGAGTCCCAAGAAGAGCAAGTGGGAAACGACACCAAGCAGTGATAAAAGCCCTGGATGAGAAGATTGCAAAATACCAGAAGGTTTTAAACAAAGCCAAGGGTAAAAAGTTTTCAGCAGTCAGGATATCCAAGGGGTTAAGTGGAAAGGGTTTGCAAAGTCTGAAGAACGAAAAGAAACACCTAAAGAAGAAGTAAATGAAACAGCACATACTAAAAAGGGAAGGAAGCGGAAGGCACAAAGAGAAGAGGAACAGTCAAGTAAAACTCAAAGGATGCTTACATCTAAGGAACGAAGGCGAGCAGCACGGCAGCAGCAGCCCAAACAAGTTGGTGTACGCTACTGTGAAACACAGTGTGAAAAATAGGAACCGGAACAAAAAGAAGACCAAAGACTCAGAAGGACAAAAACACACACAAAAAAAATTTAGACATAAGCAGTAACACCTAAAGAGTTGTTTATTAAATTATACCAAAATGTGCAATTACAAAAAAAAGTATACTTTTAAAGTAAAGGACACTTTTCTGTGTAGCGGCTGTTTCTGAGATGGACACAAAAGGGTTTTGGATTCCACTGTCTCCCATAGCTCGCTGATGCTCCACATCCCTGGAATCCACATGAACTCCACAGTGGAGTCTGCTTTCTGTGGTCTCAGCAAATCCTCCTCGGGGATCAGGCTTTCCTCTGAGAGTCATGCAGGGCACTGTTTCTCAGAACAGCCTGCCTGGCATTATGGATTTTCTTGGTGCGCTTGCAAAGGCTGTCTCAAGTGGGCACAGAATGAGATGGGGCATGGACAGTACTAGCAGCACTTTCTGCACCTGGTCTTCTCTTCCATCTCCTGTGTAACTTGGGTGAATTGGCGTCTGGTGAACTAATGAAGCAGCACGTGGACCTCAGAGAGCAGGTGGCTAAAGGTCCTAGGAATGCAAGCACAGCTCCAGAGAAGAGAAATCCGAGACACTCTAAGCCTGCAAATACTGTGCTGCAGGCTGGGCTGAGACATTGATTTGATATGTGTAGTAATTTCTTTGAAAGCCATGAGCTGGAATCTGTTCTTTCTTTTCTTTTTTTTTTTTTTTTTGGTACCAGGGATCGAACTTAGGACCGTGTGCTTGTGAGGCAGGCGCCAGAACCACTGAGCTAAATCCCCGGCTAGAATCTGTTCTTTCTCTTGACTTTCAACTTTCAGTTTATGTTGGACTCTATTTCAAAAACTCTTAGGATCCCTTTTGTCCTTGTCAGTAATAGAAGGTCATAGAATACAGTTAGCCCCACTTTTTGTTTTATTTTGTTTTTGGTGTTGAAGATCAAACCCAGGGCCTCATGCACGCGAACCATATACTCTACTACCAATTTGCACCTGCCACCTCCCTCTTTAATCATTCACCTATTTTAGGATATAACATGCTTAAGCTATTATTACCTATTAATTCTCTTTCTCATTCTTCGCTGCACATTTTGTCTTCCATTCTCTTCCTTAAACACTCTGGGAGCACATGGTTCTGTCTCAGGGCCTTTACGTTCACTGTTTCCTCAGACTGAAACCCGTTCCTTTGCATTTCCCGCAGATGACCCCCTCTTCTGGTTTGGACTTTTGTTAAATATCACCTTGCCCGTAACCCATTTTTTGCTAATGGCATTTAGAATTGTGCCCATTCCTCTTCCCTCTATTTTCTACCCCTTCCTGGACAGTTTTCTCTGTTACGTCTATTACTCTTGGAAGTATTATATGTTTACTTATTTTCTTATCACTTAATGTTTCCTACCAGAATGTGATTCATTAAGGAAAACAATTTTGTGTCCTGGCCCCACTACTGTATTCCTGGCTTCTAAAACAGGGATACATTATCTATTACACCTTTTAGTCCTTATTTACACTTTCAGTTTCTCACACTAGAGAAACTATTCGGTATTTACACATGTGTGTCCTATTTATTTCACTTAAGAGTATCACCTCAATGTGCATCCATTTAGCTATAAATGTCTCTAATTTCTCATTTTTTATGGCTGAGTAGTACTCCATAGTGAAATAGTAAGAAAAGGGGCAAAGGGGAAGGGGAAGTGGGAAGGCTAGGGGAGAGGAAAGAAGGGAATGGAATTAATATGAGAAAATGAAAACAAACCCTTTGTAAATAGGGAGGGATGGAGGGGGTTGAAGGGAGGGCAGGGGAATGGGGAAAAGATAAGAACCAAGAGAGATTATGTAAAGGTGCAAATCTCCAATGATGAATGTCATTATATTATATACCTAAAATGTACCAATAAAATTAATTTTTAAAAAATTTAGAAAAATAAAACAAGGATACAAAATCAATATTTTAAATAAAGATAATAGATAAATTATTGTCATTTTAAACTTTTATTGTTACTATTACTATTCAATAATATCATTATATATTTTAATTCTGTGGCAGGAGCAGCGATATTGCCAAGAACTCACAGACAGGATCTTATTTTATCATTATACCAACTCTGGGAGGTGCAGTTAGCATCTGTATCTATAGATAGGGAAACTAAGGCTCAGAGACTTACTATGATATGCCAAGGTCCTCCATCTAGGAAGTGGCAAGGCAGGGGGGAGAAATCACATTTCTCTGACTACAGAGAATGCTCTGAAGCGCTGGAAGGGAGGGACACTCGGGCAGTGGGAAGGGAAGCTGCCGAGGGACTTGGAGGGCTCCAGGGAAACTTCCAAAGCACACATGAGGACGCAGGCTGACCAACTTCCATATCAGGTCACAGATAACCTTACTTGTCACTAACTTCTTTCTCCCAGTTCTCAGTTCTGACCTCCTTATAATCATGCTTAGGAAGAAACTGTCCCTCTAGGTCTCTCTGCTTGCTTTGAGCTGTGTTTGACCTCTGGCTGGCACACTGGTGACTGATGTTGGTTAAGCAGGCAGGCAGTTCACAAGTACGTTCCTGCCGGGGATTCTTTTGCCTAATTTCTGCCTGGAGTAAGTGGAAGAGATACTTTTGCAAAGTGTTTTCAGGTCCCCATTATTTCTCCATTTTCTCTGAGAAATGAGGTTAAAGAAAACATTGAAACAGATTCTTGAAGTTCCTCTCTAGCAGGATTTGGTGTGTTTTGAATTATTTAGTAGAATGAAGGCCAAAGAAAGCCTTATACTTTAAGTTCTATTTTCAAAGAATCTGGAGAGTGACTCTTAAGCTCCTTTCTATATCCTAGGAAATCGAGTGGAAATTCTTCTTCAAGTCTTGGAGAAATGGTATCAGGGACATTTCGAGCAACCCCCACATCAGCAGGTGAGGAGTTAAGTTAGTCTTTTTAATGGACTATGTTCCTTTTAAAATATTGGAACACAAATGTGATCATTTTTAGTAATTTGGAAATCAGTTAAAGGCTTAATTTAAAGGTTTTTTATTTAATACTTCATTGTTCTTTTGCTTTCTATGGTAATTTGGGCTGAAGAGTACTTATGATATAAAAATTCAGATCCTTACACAATAACTTTGAAAAATTGTGTGAACCTCAGAGATAAGCAGCTGTCCACT
The DNA here is from genome assembly GCF_000247695.1 of Heterocephalus glaber. The sequence goes on from NW_004624866.1 coordinate 5,239,541, forward strand.
GTGTAAACTGATTTGCAACAAGTTCATTACCCTACCCAAGAACCCAATAGACTAGGATGGTGAGGGCCAATAGAAAGAAAAGAGCTGTAGACTCTGAAGCCAATGCTGTGTTCAGTCTCCATGTGGAACTAGGACTGGGTTGGTACAACCTGAGCTACGAACACTGGGAAGGCTGAAGCAAAGAGCAAGCTAGGTCCTAGATGACCTCATTTGTCTATTTGAAGAGCAGACAGCTGAGGCCTAGAATTAATAATGGAAGGACAGTGGTGGGTCAGAAGGAAGTTTGTTGTGCCTTTGAAAATTATGGAGGTACCCAGAAATTTTTCTTCCATCACCTTCCTGATTCCTATAGACTAATTTCATTCTGGCTCAGAACTGTTGCTGTAGTAGGGTATCTGATATTAGCAGTTCAGAATGGCAGGTCTAAGGCTATATTCATGCATATCAAAACTGGATTGGCTCTCCAGCAGTTGTGAGCAAGTGGTTCTTGTTCGTAGGAATCCTTCCTGATCTCCAGGACGCTGAACCACACTACACATCTAGGTTTCCCCCAAACAGACAGGACCTGCTTGAATGGTGACAAAGCCACTTTCATCAGATATTGAGTGTGTTTTGCTTCATTCCCCTTTGCTGGACATCCAGGACAAGGCAGCTTTTCACTGTAAGAAACAGGAAAGAAAAAGAAGAAGTACTTATCAATTGATTTGAAGTTTGAAAGCAACATAGTAGAAAAAATGCTATTAGTAAGCTGTAAAACGGGTAAAAATGCCTAACGACCTACAAAATTATCTCATGGTGGGCTGGGGATGTAGCTCAGTGGTGCCATGTCTGTCTAGCAAGCACAAGGCCCTGAGTTCAATCCTTGGTACCAAAAAAAAAAATTATCTCATAGCTCACCAACATTGCATATACTGAAAAACTAGTGACTGTGAGGTGATAGTCATTTTTGCTCAAAGTGTTACTGTTTCATTCTATCACATTTTCTTTGTCTGGCTTGTCCTCAGCCACACTGTATGCTGTGTTTAGCACAGGAGCAGCCCATGGTTAATGGTCGGCTAAACATTTCCAGTGTTGTTATGAATGCCTATCTAGCATCCCCCTGCCCCCAGCTTGAAATCAGGATAGAAGATCATTTATACAGGACGGAAGTTACCTGTTTCTCATATTTCTTCAAAAGTGACATGTCCGGAATAAAGTAATAAAACAGTGCTCTACAGAGTGGGTGATAGGGAAGTGGTGAGGATAATTACAGAGACAAATGGGTGCATTCTTCCTTCTTTTAAACTCATGTACTATCATTTACAGAGATTACGTATTTTGATATGGCTCTCATTGTTGTCTTTTAGCAAAACAGAAGCAAAAAGTGGTAAGTTGTGTTTCCTTTTTAAACTTACTGTTAAGGTTCCTATACATACTTGCCCGCAAAACTCCATTTTGGTGACCTAAATGACTGCCAAGTAAGGGCTGAGCCTCCTCGGTGGGGACCCTTGGAATCATGTATTGTTCTGCTTGAGAATCATTAAGTGCTGTGGCTGTCAAGATATTGTGTTCAACCTCACCTTGTCGTGTATGTTGAATCATCTTTTTCAGACGGAGCACATTCCTCCTTATGATGTTGTGCCATCAATGCGTCCAGTGGTATTAGTGGGCCCGTCACTCAAAGGTTATGAGGTACAAACACCTTCTGTTACTCTTCTCTTGACCAAGAACCCAGGAGATGGTCCTTTGGGTGCTTGCTCCTCCAGGGTTTGTTTACGTATAGGAACTCGTGGAAGCCAAGACCCAGGAGTGAAGAGGGTAGTGCAGCGAGGGTTTTTGTGGCCCTTGCCCCTTCTTTCCTTTCTTGCACACTTCTCATCTTTTATGCATCACACTGTTTAGAAATATCTCCCTCGAAACATTTACAGTGCGAAATTCTGGTAAAAGATTTGCTTTGCATTAAATTCAAAGAACGGAACTTTATCTCAACCTTCCCTGTTATTAATAGAAACAGTAGAAGATGAACAGCACAAGGGAATAGATACATAGTCTTCCAGCAAACCTGAGCCCTCAAAGTACCAATCAGTCTCACCCTACTGGGTGCTCAAGACAGTGGCATATTTTGCCAAATGTTTTTGGTCATGTTTATTTTTTAAGGACATTTAGGGAAAACCCCACTAAAAGCATTAGCAAATCCTGGAGATTGACCACATAACAAGAAAAAGAGTAGAAACTTAAATGGATGCATTTCAGATGTTGCTATTTGGGCTTTATGCAAACATGGGTAAAAATAGTGGGGAGGTGACATTTAAATCTAAAGTTGGGCAACCTCCAGGGCACCATTCCCACTGAGGTAGGACAATGTCTGTCACAGAGTATGCACTTAGTACACACTGGTTAAATGAATTAATGAATCCCTTGAGACCGAGCTAAGAATCCCATCTCTGTGTTTTCCTCTGAGTTGGAAATATCAGAGTGAGGAGCAGGATAGTGAACAGGGAAAATTCTTACCAAGAAGCAGACTAGCAGAAGAGCTGAGCCCAGGGATGGCTTTGGGGCCTCTCACTGCTCCTCAGTAGCAGCAAGCACAGCTCAGGTATGTCGATGATGGCTAGCTCTTGTGTACAAGGCCACCCTATTGTCTTCTGGCAGCAGCTCCAGCCCCTAATGAGGGAAGAGGAAGAAGGACTTGTTGTGGCTCTGGTGAATTGCTGCTGGTTCATTCCTGAGCACTGTAGAGGAGAACCAAGGAGGGGGGACGGGAATCAGCAACTGCACTCAGTTATGCATGGAAAACATCTTCTAAGATGACCTCCCCATGGGAGACAGCTGGCTCCAATGATGAGGCCTCTGCTCAGTCTTAGTACCCCTCCCTCCCTTCCACTTCTCTCACTTTTGACTTCTCTCTCTCTGCATGTGTTTGCCTCATTCTTTTTTTCTTACCTCTGCAAAGGTAACAGACATGATGCAGAAAGCCCTCTTTGATTTCCTGAAGCACAGGTTTGATGGGAGGTGAGACATATAGATGTTTTTGTATATTTATTTTCCTTTAACCAAACATGTATAATAAATTGACTTGTGAATCTATGTTCCAGTGGTTGTAGAAGTTCTCTAATTAAAAGTAGTCTTGGGCCGGGGATCTAGCTCAGTGGTTTTGCCGCCTGCTGTGCAAGCTCAGGGACCTGAGTTCGATCCCTGGTACCAAAAAAAAAAAAAAAAAGTAGTCTTGGGAAGACTTGGTACAGTAAAACCTCTGAAAATGTAAAGTATAGCATTGAATCCCTAAGGGGAAAAGGCCTTAAATAATCCACTTGTTTTACTGAAATCTGTTTGTCTTTATTTTCTCACTTTTTAGTGAATTAGTGCCAGTGTGGTTTTCATGAAAAAATTAAAATACATGTTTCTGATTAATATGATGGCTCACTGGTGACAGTGAGTAATATTGAGAATCGTGTGTGGGTGTGGGTGGGTATGATACGAAGGTATAAAGTACTGAATTTTCTCAAAAGAAGAATCCAAGAATACTTTTCATCACAAACCTTCCACAGTGACTACTGCAGGAAATAGTGCTTATTTGGATCCTTTTTTTTAGAAATGAACTTGCTATTTTAGTTTTCAGAGTTTGGCTTCAACTTTATGTCATAGATATTTCTTTCATTGGCTTTTTTTTAAGACAGCGTTTTATTATGGTGCCCAGACTGGTCTTACACTTCTGGACACAAGTGAGCCTCCCACCTCAGTCTCTCCAGTAGCTGGAACCATAGGAACCTGATACTCCTGCTCCACTCATTGGCTTTTGGTTGTTTTGTTTTGTTTTGTGGAGCTAGCATTGGAACCCAGGGCCTTAAGCATTCTAGGCCGGTGTACTGCTGTGCTACATCCTAAGCCAGACCCTGTTAGTTTAGAGGTCTGTTTTATGTGTATCCTCCTATGATCTATCATCGATATGGCCCAACCATCAAATAATTTTGTCATTTAAGTATTGTGAAAAATGTCTAAATGGAGTTTTTATGTTTGAGAAAGAAATGGTCAAAAGTCCATAATGACAGTACAGAGTACAGGCTCTTCCACAGTGCAGAATAAACTCCATGTAAAAATAACTATATGGAAAAAACCTGAAGTTATAAAAAAATGAAAACTTAAATAGTGTATATTGAGAAATTTGGGTAAAGCCATCCAATTTACCACCTTAAATAGGCTAATTAATGTTTAAAAATTTAAATATCTTCAGGAAGATTTTAATAAATGTATTTTAAAGAAAAAATTAATGTTTTAAGTACAAATTATATCTATATATCTAGCTATCTATATATCTGTCAGAAGAAAAGCTTCCTGGATTGTATGTTAAAAATATTCATTAGGGGCCGGGGATTTAGCTCAGTGCCACTGCGCCTGCCTCGCAAGTGAAAGGTCCTGAGTTCTATCCCTGGTACCAAAAACAAACAAAAAAAATTCATTCGTTTCTGGGACTATATACAAAGAAAATAAACTGAGATATTAGTTCTAGTAATTGAAAATTTAGTTCAAGAAGTAAGAATGCTTCTGTGACATTATTTGAATTCCTAAGTACATTAGTATAGGCCATCTTGCTTTAATAAATTGGCCCCGAAATGTATAATGATTTTAGCACCATAGAAGCTTATTGTTGCTCACTTAACAGTCTGAAACACGTGTTTGGATCTGGGAAGGACAGTGAAGTGGGGGAGGAGAAAATTGGGCAGGAAGTTTGTGCCACCTGTCATTCGGGGCCCTTGGCCTGGGTGTGACTGGGGGACTCTGAGTGGAGAAAGGAACATCCAGGGCCTGGAAGTAATGTGTACCTTTCCTCACATTTTATTGGTTAGAATTTGGTCATGTAGCTGTACTTCATTGGAAAGGAGCCTGGGTAGTATAATCTCACTATCCCCGGTAAATTAGAGGAAATAGATTGTGTTGAACTAACAACAGTCTCTTTCATGGTCATCTGGCTGACACAAAGGGCTTGAAAAGAAAGGCATGTTTATCCTTTTCTACTCTTTTTTTTTTTAAGAGGCTAGGCAGAGAATGACCAGTTTCAAAGAAAACAAGTGAAAAGCACTGAATTGTGGAATATTGGCATTGGAAGAAAAAGAAGTTCTTTAAGTCTTAATCTTCCTTCTCCCACAACCACAATCAGATAGATGACCTCTTTCTGTTTAAAAACTTCTGGCTACTAGGGATTCACTTTCTAAGACTATATTACAAAGAAACAGCTGAACTCAGACTCTTAATAGTTATAGTCGTGCTTCTGCCCTGTAGTGTGCTGGGCCATAACACTGACCCTAATGGAACGCTGCATGGATCAAAGGCCACTGACTTGTATGGCCCACACCTCTGCTCTTGGCTGCAACTGCACAGTTCCTTCAGATATGCTTGGCATCTCTTGGTTTTAACTGTGGTGCCTTTTCCTAAGGCCATTCTGAATAGGGCCTCACGCTTTAGCCCCCTAACAGTCTCTGATGTGAATAAATTTCACTCCATAACACAGCTTCTGTGTGTGTTGGATTATCTTGGTCCCCACATAACTGACATATAAACAACACTGTCATTAAAACTTTGAAAGCTAGGACTGATAGAAGAAAAAGAAAGGATTTTATATAATTTAGCAAAGAAAAAGTGAGTGGCTTAATTCCCAGCTTCAAGAATGAAAAATCTGATGTCTTCCTCAGGCCTGAGACTCAGAAAGAGGAAATCCATTTAATTGTAACAGCCCAGATCTATCTTGAATCAGTCATGTAGAATTGTCCACATCAATTACTGTAGACACACAATTGAAGTTGATTTAAATAGAAATAGAATTAAAATTTAAATGCCAGATGTTGGTGGGGTCTGATGACATGGCAGAGAATCTAAAGGAAGAATCCGGCAGCAGTAAAAGTAGAGAGACAGACATAGCTGTGAAGAAGCTGGTGTATGGCAGAGTAGGACAAATATAGATAATAAAGATGAGCGTGAGTGTGGACTTGCTTTCAAATGTTAAGAAGCCAGTGCACTATTTGTCATCTTCTTGTGTCTACTTTTTAATTGGGTTGTCTATCAATGAGCTGTAAGAGTTCTTTATATATTCTGCTCATAGGTTAAATGCATTGTAAATATGGCCTGTTTAAGGACTACTTTTCATGTTAATGATGTCATTTAAAGTTCTAAATTTTGATGGAACCTCATTTATCAGTTCTTTTCTTTTATACATCATGTTTTGTGTATCCTAGGTAGTTCTTGCCTACCCTGAATTCATAAACATTTTCCCTTATAATTGCTTCTTAAAGTTTTATACTTTTAGTCTTTCATATTTAGGTTCATAGATCCCTTGAAGTTATTTTCATGTATGGAAATAAAGGGTTGAGGTTAATTTTTTATATACGGATACCAGGTGTTCTAGTGCCATTTGTTGAAGACACTATCTTTTCTTCTGCTCTTGAACTGAGTTTATATTCTGTAAAATGTTAATGGTAAATAATCTTTCAAAGTTCAGTGGACCATATATGTGTGGTTCTATTTCTAGATTCTCTGTTTTATTCAAATGATCTATCTCTTTCCTTACACCAACACTGCCTTGATTACTGTAGCTTTAGAAGAAGTCTTAAAATTAGGTACTAAATGTCTTCCAACACTGTTTTTGGTTTTTTGTTTTCTTTTTACTTTACTAGGTCCTTTGTACTCCTACATAACTTTTAAAGTTCAATATCCAATTCTTCATTTATAGCAAGTATACACAGACCTGAATTTTTATACATCCCTTGTGTTTTCTAATCCTGCTGAATTCAAATACAAGTTCTAGGGGCTCTTAGAGATTTCTTAGTATTTTCTCTGTAGATGATCATTTCATCTACATATAAAGATTTTGCTTCTACCTTGCCAATCCTATCCTAATTGTGTCATTTTATTGCCAGACTGTTTTGGTTGGGCCTAGATTTCAAAGTTTAATGGACAGATAAAGAGTAAGCATATCTGCCCCTGTTCCCCACCTTAAGGAGAAAGCATTGTATCTTCTCCATTCATGTAAGGCATTCTCACTAGAAGTATGGAGTACATATCTTTAATCTGTTGAGAAGGTTCTGTTCTACTTCTAGTCTCCTGATAGCTTTTACCATGAACAGCTGTAAAATTTAGTCCAATACTTTTTCTCCAACTAATGACAGGATCATGTGGCTTTTTCCTTTCCTCTGTTAAAAGGATGACTTTTGGGGGTGGATCTTCCAATGCTGAACCAACACTGCCATCCCTATAATAAAACCTCTTTCTACATACTGCCAGATCTGGCTTCTAATTGTTTTGTTAAACAAATTTCTATCTATGTTCATACTTTTTTCTTCCATTATCTTTATCCAGTTTTAGAATTAGCACAATGTTGATTTCCTAAAATGAGGGAGAAGTGTTCCTTTTTTTTCTGCTTTAAATGTTTGGTATAATTTATCAGTTAAAATGTATATGAGCCTGTTATTGTCATATAGGTAGGTTTTCAAGCTAGGAATATACTTTCTTCAATAGGTGCTATTCAAATTTTATATTTCCTCCAGAGTTAGTTTCATTAATTTGTCTTCCAGGGTACTTCTTAGAAGTTGTCAAATTTATTTCAAAACAAATTTTTAAAATATGCTTTCTATATCCTTTTAAATTCTGTAAAATCTGTGATAATGTCTCCTAGGTCTTGATATTGTAATTTTAAAAATGTATAATTGATATTGTTTAATAGGAAGCAAAGGTCTAAAGGATCAGGGGAAGTGGGAGGGGTAGGGGAAAGGAAAGAAGGGAAAAGAAAAAATATGAGAAAAGGAAAAAAATGGAAACAAAATCTTTGCAAATAGGGAAGGGTGGAGGGGGTGAAGGGAGGGCAGGGGAAGGGAAAAAAAAAAAGAACCAAGAGACTCATGTAATGGTACAAGATCCCAATGATGTATATAAATGTATTTTATACCTAAAATGTACCAATAAATTTAATGGGGGAAAAAAAAGAAGAAGCCAGTGCAGCAGAAAACCACTGAGTTATTGGTGAGTGTATATGGACACTTGAATAAAGAAGAAGAAATTGGCCGATAGCTTCTCAGTGACTAATGTGCCTTCTATGAGAATCCTTACGTTTTGAGCTATGACAATCTGCTGCATTATGTTTTACCAATTAATAAAAGGAGATAAAACAATAAATAGTTTTTAATTGAAATCATCCAAGAGAACAGTTACACAGAAGGCTTTACCCCAGTGATACAGCATGAACAGTAAGTTCTGCTGGAAGCCTACTTAGTGTTTCATTGATTGTGAATGCAGTAGGTTAAACAAAATAATCAAGTGAAAGTCCCCATATTTTTAAAAAAGAAAGAGCAAAGAAAGAATCTGTTAGCTGAGATGATTTATTATTCAATGCTCCTTTTCAGAGCTTGGTGAGAAACCAATTCAGTGAAGTAGACTAAAGTCGGGCTGCTTGGCTATTACAGAATCATAAACGTGTGTTTGTTGGCACATTAAAAATTGAGTCAGTTTAGACCTATTATCTAATTTTGTTTCTGTAGATGCTATTGTGGTCTTAACCACGATACATGTAAGAAAAATGAAAAGCACGATACTAAGTGGTTCCTGGGGGCCCTCTGTATATGTGAATACCACAGGTAGTAACGATGGCTGCTCACGGACCCTAACTAAGTGAGCCTGATAACTGGCCACAGTGGCACTCACAGCCTGGTGAGGACACAGTGGGTGCCTGTGGGCACAAAGCCTCCCACTTCATGTAATACCACAAACATGCACTGGAGATCATACAGTAAGATTTGTTCAGCTGGTTGAATCTACCATTCTTAAACCAAACAGCAAGCATGCAAACCAGTTGCAGTGTGTTGACCAATGCCAATCTTTTCAGATACCCTAAAAGTTATTACTTTAGGCTTTGGATGGCTGAATCAAATCAGCCCTATAGCATTTATCGGGCACTTTGTAACTGACATGATTATGGCTTAAAATTCTAAATCTACAAGGATAGAATTAAACTGATGAAAGCTATTGGCCAGGACACAGGTAAAGAAAACAAAGAGGGATTGCAAAAGAATTCAAAAGAGAGGAAGCTAAGAGTACAATTTATGGAGATGCTAAGAGATGATATGCATTAAGAGTATTTAATACACATTAAGAGTATAGAATATAAAGGAAATGGGAACTGATGCTATCACAAAACAGCCATAGTGTGTAAGAATGAAAACAATTTATAATTGTAGTCAACAAGTGGAAGAGCCAACAGTGACTTCTGTTTCATAATCAATATCATTCCCATCATCTCCTCTTACTAATCTGTATTCAAATACCAGCTCATTAGTGGACACTCAAACACTAGAGATAATTGAATGTTTGTATGCCAAGCTTGAATGTTTACCTAAGAACATTATTTTTTATTACATCATGTCTGACCTAATTCTCCACTCCTCTCAGCATACATGAATTTCATCAACTCTGGAAATAGGAGAACTAATTCTAGATTGCTTAACTTTTGAGGGCAGGATATAAGGAAACTGTATCCTTCAAATCTTCAAATCACTAGTAATTGTCTTGTATACATTATATAGGTTCCTGTCAACATAGGACATTGAGAATAATTATTTAAGAAAGTGCTCTTATATATTACCTTGTTAGGTCCTAATTACAATCCCAACAGATTGTTATGACACATCTATTATCACTATTTTATTGATTAGGATACCTCGGTTCAAAAGATGTCATGAATTGTACATGATCATGCAACCACCAAGAGGAAGAACCAAGGAAATGTTCACATGCTCTTATGCTTTTCAGCCCTGTCCTGACAATGTACTGTTCTGTGCTTTGGAACACTTTTCCCTATGAATACAAAGAGGTTTTTTAAAGGTAGACCAACTGGACTGCATATGAGAAGTTACAAGGATAGAGTATAGAAAGATTTCACAGCTGTTATATTGGCAACATGGAAATGCTAATTATTTTGGAATGAATGTGTCATAACTGAAAGTAGTGTCTCTCAGAAGAAAATCACAGAAAACTAACCCTCATGCCTGGATAGACTGCAGCAGTTAAGATAAACTCCAACGTAAAAATAAACAACAGTTGGGAGTCAGATTCCTTGGATTTAGAGAATACAGATTCAATGCTTAGGTTCAGTGTTGACCCTATGGGGAAATGTGATTCGGTTCTCATCCAGTTTGGTTTGCGAGCAGAATTGTGGAAGGAATTAAGTTCGTGAACCAAGGTGCCACTGTGAGTTCTGCTAGTTTTCAAGGACTTTTGTTGCTCCACTCAGTCTTCTGGGGAAATGAACTATTACTCCTTTACCTGCCAGCATGTAACTACTCATTATGTCACAGAAAAGTTTCCAAGGAAACTATGGAGATGGGTATTAAGCAAGACAGTAGGGGTATGTAAGTTTTAAATATATTATATATATATATATATTAGGGTTTGGGATTTGGGTTTGGGGTCTGACTTTGATAACAGTAAACATCTTTAAAAGATACATACTTTGTCATATTGAAGGGTTTCTAGGGCTGTGTCTACCTTTTTTCTGAGCTCTATTTCATGCATGTGTATTTTTATTAAAAAATAACTTGATGAACTTATGTTTTTATTGAAAAATAAAATAAGAAAAAGAACCATTTATTGCCCACATCTTTTCCTGTTTTTAATATAGTAGGCCTTTTTTTAAAAATGATGTGGTAAAAATGCTTTTATAATATACTTATAGAGTTATTTTGAAAAGGGTGCTGTTAATAATCTATTAATAATCCCTTCAAGTTTTTAGAACCAAAAGTGACCATTTGGTTTGTGTAGAACTAGGAAATTTGATTTTCACGTAGGCAGAATAGAATATTTGGACTCACCAAAAATCTTTATTCTAGAAAGTTGAACTGTCCCTAAAGGAATTCATATGTCTCCCATCATATATTTGGACTGCTCTGGAACATGTTTCTACCCAGCAACTCCATTCCATACCCAGTATGTTTCTACCCAGCAACTCCATTCCATACCCAGTATGTTTCTACCCAGCAACTCCATTAACACAAGAAACCCAGAAGCACAATAAGCTCCCTGTGAGAATTTTGTTTTGTTTTGTTTTGTTTGTACCGGTGATCAAACTCGGGACCTTGTGCTCCCAAGGCAGGCAGTGGAACCACTGAGCTAAATCCCTGGCCCTGCCTGTGAGAATTTTGTGTCTCAGAGCTCAGAACTGAGTAAAGGAATCTTAGATGTGGGGTTCCTTCAACTTCAACCTGACTTAAGTCCTGATCATCTCACAGACCAAGGCCAAGGTTATGTATCTGCACTTGATGACGTGACTCATGTCTGAGGATTGGAGGTTGCTGGAGAAGAAAACTGAACTGAGAGAGAATGATAGAGTCAGATGACTACATCTTGGTCTGATTCCCAGGGGACTAGTTTTAAACCCTTGTAGCATAAAGAACTATGTGAAACTTTCTCTCAGTTTCCTTGTTGGTAAAAATTAGGAAGTTGTTACATCAGTGTTTTCCAACATATTTTAGCAGTTGAACAAATTTTTACAGTGAAATTACATATAAACCCCAAAATAAACAAATGCAGAGGTGTTTGGAATTGACGGTTGTAAAGCTGGAGTCCCACCAACTCATTCTCTGAATGGTCCCTGAGGTATTTCTGCAAAACTCTTGGTTTCTACAGAAGACAATTTAAGGATGTTTTGAATAGTTACTAAAGCCTAAAAATTCTAAAAATTAAAACTTTTGATATGTCTATATCACCTACAGCATATAAATACAATACAGCAAGCAGCGCTTTGCTTTAAAATGGCATTAGAATTTTTGCACAGCCTGTTGCTTTAAAGAGGTGATTTCCAACCGTTTGTGAAGAGGACTGTTTTAAATTCTCCCCAAGACTTCAGGTCACTAGAGTTAGGTATTAAGTCTGCTGACAATACTGAAAATGTTGTTCTAAAACAGGTGTGAGATGACGTGATTGAATAATTGCTAACAACCAAACTCCCTTCCCTGCTCCAACCCCAGAGGCATTTAAACATGAAGGGGAATGGGTATGCAGACCGGGTGACCTCTTTCAGGGACCTCTGCTAAACTGTGAAGATGAGGACAGGTAGGGAAAAGGCCTGTTGATGGCAGTAACTGGCTGAGGAAGACACACTTGGCATTTACAGGTAGATTATAGATGGAAGTTAACTGATCTCAGCTTAAAATAAAGTTTTTAAAATGTTACGTTCCAGATGTTCTCATTTGGTAAATCATATCCAAATAAAAGCCCTCTCTCCTTTCATTTAGCATGTCTTTATTCTGCTGTGGCTGCAGGAAATTTTCTAATTTGCATAAGCTTGGTAGCACATTCACATTGAACTCAACCATACTGTCTTATGATTGCCCATCAGCACATTCATACGTGAATGTGCTGCAGAATCCTATGCCAGAAGAAAACAAACCAAAAAGCATTTTCTCACATTCTAACATGTAAAGACTCCCTTTGGGCCTGTGGAGAAATGCTTCATGTATCATAAATTAACTATTAAGCACAAGTAATGCACCTTAGTCTCCAACTGGTTGATTGTCCTTGATCAAAACGAAGAGGGTTTCTCCCTCTGGCTAGCAGCATTGAAATGCTGGGGCAGAGTCTGGGTTCTGAAGGTCTTGTTCAAGAGGAAATCAACTGTGACTTGTGAAAATTTTATATTGTTGCTTCCTAGAAAGAGCATGGTTTATTTATGTTTTGATTCCTTCCTGGTATGGTGTGTGTTATAAAGGGAATTTGGCAAGGCAGGCCATAATGGAGGTAGAGCATTTTTACTGGAATAGGTTTTCAGTTAAATAGCCAAAATTCTTCCTCCATTCTGCTCTGCTTGTATTTTAATATTAGCCAACGCCTGTTTAAAATACTTGTGGCCAATGCATAGTATATTGTGGTTCCACTGTAATATGTAAAGTGGTTATTAAGTACTGTGATTAAGAATTACTTGCAGAGCCCTGTAATATTTTTACTGGCTTGTTCTCTTCTGTGTTCCTATTCATAGGATATCAATAACGAGAGTGACAGCTGACATTTCTCTTGCTAAGAGGTCTGTCCTAAATAATCCCAGCAAGAGAGCAATAATTGAACGTTCGAACACCCGGTCCAGCTTAGGTAAGATGTTCAAAAGTAGTACTTTCAGACCAGGATGACACTCGGAACCTTTGTGAATGTCTTTCCAATTTTCTTTTCCCTCTGAATGGGGCAGTGCTGAATGACTGGGGAGAATCCTAGCATGGACACAAAGGGAGCAGAGTCCTGCAGCCTTCAGCCTCCCCCTCTCTACCTCTCCCTCTCCTCCCTCTCCCTTCCTCCTCCCTCTCCTCTCCCCCTCCCTCTCGCCTTCTCCCTCCCTCTCTCTCTCTGCCCCACCCCCCAGTCAGTTAGTTAATTAGTAGTCTGGTGGAAGGAATCCTCAAGGGCCTCTCCTAGTCAGTTACTTTCTAACCACGTGAAACCTCTCATCTCTGCTTTGCCTAAGCTTCTCAATGAGGCTAATGATATCTGTCACACCTGAGTCACAACTGACACGAAATGAGATGTTCAGCTTTCTTAGATCTTTAGAAGAGCTAACTAGATAATGGTGTTCTTAGTGTAGCTTCTATTGCTAGTTGGTAGTACACAGAACAGTACACCTTTAATTTACTGTGACAACTACCATTAATAACATGCAGGGACTTGAAAAATGTCTTTTCTAGGCTACTAATCCAAAAGCATCCTAGTATTCAACATGATAAAGAAGAAAAGGGTGTGGTTGAACAGGGTATGGACAGTGAGTTCATGCTACTAGTGAATCACATTATTTCTGAAAGCCTATTCATGGTCTCTGCTATAAGCAAGAGAGAAGTAGAATCCTTCCTAGAAATCTCCTTTGCTTTGACATTCTGAGGGCAACTTGGTTTAACTAGAAAAGGAAGGGCTCTTCCATGGTGCTACACAAATGGGCTGTATAGATAATGTAAAACTTTACAAAGTTAGTTTCCAAAATAGAGCACACATTCTAACATCTTGACATGAATCCCCTAAAAACTGCCTTGAACCTGCTTCGGGGATTGTGCAGGATGGAAAGAAGATACAAAGCAGCATCTCTGTATGTATTCCTGCTACAAGATTGGGATATAGTAATTGAGAGTAAATAATTGTAGGATGGTTGCTTTGTGAAGAAATGTTGCATATACCAAATGAATAATTGTCATGAGGGCTAGATTAATGGTTCCTTCTTTAGCACTATGTTTAGAGCATTCCACAAAGTGAAACATTCTTATAGGAACAGTATTTTTGCCTTCAGCAGGTGATCATGTTAGTATTGGTGGTGGATCCGGTTAAATAACTGAGGAAAGTCCAGTCTCATGAGTGATAAGGACATTAAGTTAGGTTAAAGACTTCTCAAATAAGTATTTGCTCTCTGTCCTACCTTATTCCCTCCCTTTGACTCCTCAAAGTATCTTTTAACCACTCTTTCCTCTGATTTATGTAAAACTGAAAGACCCTGCAAAACTTCAGTGAAATGAATTGGCTTGTTAATGCGTATTTGTAGATTCCTTCATCCAGTGTTCACTGAACACTTACTATGTGCCCTGCATTATGCTTGAGTCAGGAAATGCAGGCATAAATAACTAAAGCAATAAAGAAAGAAGAGACAGGTGGTAAAAAGACTGTAGGATTATGGAATTGTAAAGTTATTATTATTATTATTTAGGGGATAAAGAAGAAGGGTAGAATTAAGAGGTGTGTGAGATGTCATAGGAGTTATATTTGAGCCCGCTCTTCAAGGCAGACAGGAATGTACAAAAATGAGAGAGCAGTGGGGAAGGGGAAGTAAAAAAGGATCAAGATACAACATAGCATGTATCAATACCTCACAATGAATATATTCATTATGTATTGCAAACATATACTACAGAAAAAAGAACTGTGTGACTAAGAAACAAATACATTTGTGCGTAGCAGGCTTAGTAAAGGAAGAGTAGGGTGTGGTTTGAAAGTAAAGAAGAGACTGAAAAAGTAGATTGAAGCCAATCTGTTAGGGCTCTAGTGCACCTTGCTAAAGAGAGCTTTATAATACATTCCATGAAACGTTTATAATTTATTAATAGTTGTTATATTGAAAGTGTTTTCCATGGTCAACTAAGTTTGGAAATGATGAAGTAAACAGTTGGCAGTTTTCTTCACTGCAAGACTTCTTAAAGTCTTTATGATAGAAAGCATAACATACATTTGAAATTCCAAAAGAAGCTGTTCTACTATGCAACATATCCTTTGTATAAAACCCCTTTCTTTCCTAGGAAATCACATGGGATTACTATTCTAGGGTATTCATTTTGGGAAATGTTGCCTTGGACCCTAGGGAGCAACTGTAATATTTAAGCATGGAAGAAGTATGAGCAGATTGGTTGTAGGGGAGATTATTAGTCACAGAGATGCTAGAGGAGTGGACCTGGACAGTTTGTGGGCAAGGTTCTAGAGGTATTCATCCAGGGCCTCCAGCGTCGTAGCCTGTGACTGTCCAGAGCTCCATTTAGCTGGGCTAGGATTACAAAAACTTCCACTGGCACTCCTCTGAGAATCAGCTTTGGTTGAGATTTTTTTTTTTCCTTTAAGAAAATGAGCTACATAGATAAAAATGCCTTTCTCTTCCTCATCCCTATAACTTATTAAATTCTACATACATATTATCTGAACACTGGACTCACTCAGTATGCAGGGTGGCCCTCTGCCCTCCAGCCCCCCACCTTGCCTGAGTGCCCATTGCCGTAGGTTGTGTGTTGGCTGAGCAGTATATGTGCCTGGCTTCTTCTCCTATCAGGAACCACACATAAGCTTGTCATTGGTCGGAGAGACATGGTCCAGATAGTTGCAAGTTATTTAGACAGAGACTCAGAGTGCCTTGGGGCTCTTGGAACAGGGTGGTCCAGTTTGTATCACTGCTGTTCTGCTGCTTCAGAAAATATTATATATTCAGATTTAAAATTAAAACAATATAGACTTCTTCTGGTATACTGCTGATCAGAGCTCCCTTAAACCAAATGGCAGGTTAATAAAACAATAAATAGAGCAAATACCGTCATCCCAAGGCTGAAACTTAATATGGGAAAAATTGACTTTATTTCTAAACTGCCTAAGAAAAATTTCTTTTTAAAAGTATTTCTGACATGCCAGAGAAAAAGGGGAAAATATGTTTATTGTTACTAACAAATGTAGAATATAATTTCAGAAGAATTTCACAAATAAACCTACTTGTCCTTAAATTGGTATCTTGAAAGCTAGTCATCTGCCAAAGCAATATGCAATCATTCAGTCCATTGGTATTAGGTATGAAAAATGATAGATAAGTTGGCTCTCTAAATTCTTAGTATTTACTATAGGTTATGCATTAAATATCAGTAATTCTATGGGAAATAAGTATTTTGCTATTATGTAAAGTCCCCCCAAATAGTTACATGATGATTGTTGAATATTCATGATCGCACATTCCCTATCAATACTTTTGGTTAAGAAAGGTGGATTTTTTCCTTTTTTTTTAATGAATTTTGTTGCTACATTTTAGGTATACAATACAATGACATTCATCATTGGAAATTTGCACCTTTACATAATCTCTCTTGGTTTTTATTTTTTCCCC
>NW_004624866.1:5268444-5307520 GCF_000247695.1 Heterocephalus glaber
GGAAAAAAGGGAAAAGAAAAAATATGAGAAAAGGAAAAAAATGGAAACAAAATCTTTGCAAATAGGGAAGGGTGGAGGGGGTGAAGGGAGGGCAGGAGAAGGGGAAAACAATAAGAACCAAGATACTCATGAAATGGTACAAGATCTCAATGATGAATGTAACTGTATTTTATACCTAAAATGTACCAATAAACTTAATGGGGAAAAAAATGGCTGTTGTGTCCAATTTTTAGACCAATCATATAAGGATGTTTACATTAGTTTGATACTCTGGGAAGCAGACACCCAAATGGAAGTAGAAATCTTTTCTTTTTATAAAAATGAGTCTATTAACATTTAGTCTAATAATTACTAGAGAAAATACTCATGTCACACTAAAACTGACTTTTGCTGCTGAGTGGGCTGATCATTGAGTAGTTGTACATTTAGTATGACTTATAACATCTGAAATAGCTGGAACTAAGACAAAACATGTATATACTTAAATGTGAGTAATACTGTGTGTTATTTTAGGACTTGTCCCCAGGTTAGGAATCTCAAAACAGCCACCTGCTCTTGGAAGACAGCCTTGCCCTGTCATTATCTTAGCAGGATAAACACATCCTTGTTTTATGTAATTGGCCAGATAACCTGGCATTTTAAACAAGCAGTCTGAATAAGTAATGTTATTTTGCACTTAACGTTTTCTAAACATTTGATATTGCATGAATAGCATTTGTAATGCTAAGAAGGAATGGTACACTCTCATTTTGGCACACATGAAGAAATCTTCAGATTATAAAAGCCAGTAGCAATTTAAAAATGTGTCTGCATTTGTCGCTTTACTTCAAGACCGTAATTATAGTTGTCATTCAAAGATTGGTGATCACTGTGTCATTTTAGTTCCTTTAGGAGAATCTGTCACTTGCTTTATTGGCGACTGCATCTCCAGTCTGAAGAGTCAGCAGATTTCACTGGTGGAATCTCATATTGCAAAGAAATTAAAGGCAGCAGTTTTTTGGAAAGGGAAGTCTAAAAGAGCAATGAAAAAAGTTAACTCTCTGTAGGCAAGAGAATGAATCCTAGATTCATGGGCTACTGGAACACAAAGGGACCTTAAAGGGTACTCAATATAGTGTTTTCTAGCTTGTGTTTTTTACAACGTGGACTCAATGTGATGACAGCAGGTGGTAAGGGGAGAGCCTTGGTACTAAAAATGTTTAAGGAAACACATATATAAACAAATATATTATGGTTTCTTTACTGCAGCACCCTAACTGTGCTGGTGTGCCTGTACATTTCCAGTAGGATAGGACATGCAGTGTGGCCAAAGATCTGTTTTTCCTATGGGTCTAGAGTTTCATGGAACACTTTGAGGGAAAGACTGATCCAGTCCCATCTCCTCATTTTACAAATGAGTGAACTGAGACCAAGAGAGTTGAACTGGCTTTCCAAAGGTTATGTGCCTTGGCCAAAGTCAACCCAACATCTCTGTCTCCTGGTCTAGTGAGACTCTAGATGGTGAATGGCAATAGGTTGGTGATTACATAGTCCCCTGGCAAGGGACTCACAGCTTCCGTGAGAAAGGCTTTCTCTAGGAGAGGGTTCTAAGAGGGAGGTTAGTATAGGGCCAGATAATAAATATTTTAGGTATTGTGGCCATACTGTCTTCTTTGCAAAACTACTCAACTCTGCCTTTGAGTAGCCATCGACAATATACAAATAAATGGGAGTAGCTGTTTTCCAATCAAACTTTGTCAAAGCAGGAAGCAGGCCTGATTTAGCTAGCATAAAGAAGTTGCCATTCTTACTCTAGGGTGAGTTTTGGTTGTCTATTACTGTGCAATAAATTACTCTACAACATAGCAACTTCATACAGTGGCCACATGGTAGTGTCGAGCTGGCAGCTGACCAAGTGCCTCAGCAGGGATGGCTGCTAGGCTAGAGTCAGCTCCTCTTCCTCTCCCAGTTGTCTCAGGCTCTTTCCATGGGGATTTCTCTCACAGGGCTTCTCATAGCAGAGCTCCCAGGGCTCCAAGAACAAGGGCTCCAATCTCCTAAGGCCAGGTCTTAGATACCAGTATAGAATCATTTCTACAATATTTGATTCATCCAAATTGCTACAGAGGCTTCCCAGATTGAAGAAGAGGGGCTGTAACCCTCCATCTCAGTGTAGGGAGTGTCAAAGAATTTGTAGCCGCTTCTAATATGGCATGGTAGATTAGGAGCATGGGCTAGTGAGATAGAGTCAGAAAAGCCTATAGGACTAGGGCCCACAAGCCCATCTCTTACACTTTTTTAATATGACCAGCCGGATTTTGTTTTACTAGTATACATCTGTGTATCTCATTTTTAGATTTCATTTGGCTTCTCCCATGTAGCGGTGCTCTTTCTTTTCAGAAAATTTGAGAAGTATGTTTTAAGAAGGCCAAGTTCAAATTGCCCCAGCACTATGGTAATGAGAGCTGTGTAATGCACAGTGAGAAAAGCAGATAGACAGACAGTTGAATATATAAATGAAATGTAATCCTTTAATCCTATTTAGTTACAAGCTGGCTTATGTTACCAAAAACTGACCCTGTAGCTCTCTGAGCTGTGTAATGGCTTTGTGTGTGTGTAAAATGACATTGATTTCTCTCTGCAAGAAGGGAACTCATCTCCTCTGCATTCTTCCAAACCTCTAACATTACAGTAGCCATAGTTCTCTTCTATCCTGCTTTATTTTCCAGTGCTGCATAGACTCAGATTTATTCTATTAAGCATATGAGCTCTGAAGGGAATGAAGAAACGACAGTGCCCAGTATCTTTGATTGTATTCTTTTCATGGCAGTGATTTTCCACTGCGCTTTTCCAGTAATTTTATTTAAATTATTTAGAACCATGTGGGCTCACTATTTGAAGTACTGTCCCTATTGGTGCATTCATTATCATAGAGTCCCTTCATATCCATAGTTTAACTCCCAATACTGGTTTTTTTCTTTATTTTTATTTTAATGCAATACATGTAGATATTAGTTAAGAAAATATAAAAAGCACTCTTCTCTTTCTATGAAAAACTAAAATTTCATAACAAAATAGAGAATAATAATAGTTAGTACACTGTGTATCCTAATCTTAAAAGAATGGCCCAAATGTTACTCAGAGTACAAGTCAGAGACAAAAAAGACTTTTATATAAAAAAGAGAGATAATCAAATAAAACTTTCTTTTCAATGAGCTAAGAGAAACTAGTAATATAAAGGAAACAAATTTGAAAAAAAGCATAATCGATTTCATATGAAGTATTTCCTTCAGGAAACAACTCCATGTGAGATCCAGTTTTGTCAGTCCAAAGGGAACTACAACTTTTCCAGAGATTTCATGCATTTCATGCACTTGGCCTATTTTTAGAGTTCAAGACAGTTCATTTCCACAAGTCCCATGATGTAACCAATTGGACTGATATGAACTGGGTGCATTTTCTGCAGACAGTAAACTGGCAGATGTTGTTACAATCTTTGAAGGATAAAATAGGACAGAAGGACATAGAGGGGAAAAACATGTTTAGGCTCATAATGAATGTCACAAATAAGAACTAGAAAGAATCAAAATTACTACAGCACAGATTGTCACAGCACAATTGTCACAGGTACGGGTGTGGTGCACACCTGTAATCCCACTACTGGGAAGGCTGAGGCAGGAGGATCACCGAAAGTTCGAGGACATCCTGGGCTACATAGTGTGAGTTCAAGACTAGCCTGAACTACAAAGGGAGACCCTGTCTCAAAAAACAAACAAACAAACAAAAAAGTCACTGTGTTCTTTGCCTCTGTGTTATTGCTACCAATTAGTGGTGAAAACCCTTTCGTGTTTAGCTCATTAAGATGGAAACTACTTGGGGCTGTTAGAACCCTGCAGTACTGGTCAACTTTACTTTATCCCCCAAGACCTCCTAAATCTTTTTTAAAAATCTTTAAACTTAGAAAATGTCCTAAGTCGACCAATGAGTTAAGTACTCAAAGCCGCAAAGGCTTTAATAATAGAAAGAATGCAGTCAGTTCGGGCAGAGCGCAGTGAGAAGCAGAGCGCCGCCTGCTTCCCCAGGCTCCTCCAGGTCCTCCCGCCGATGGCAGTGGGGGACCCGGGGGCCCGAGGATGGGCCGCGCCTCTGCCCTGCAGCCTCTTCCATCCTCGCTGTGGCTGCCCACTGGCTGGGCCCAGGCTTTGCAGAACAGGCGAACCGCTCCCCCACTCCACTTCGATGACCTGACGGCGGCGGTGGCCTCGGAGCCAGAACCCCTCAGACCGAGGGTCTCCGGGTCCAGCCTTGCTGGCCTAGGCAAAGCCCCCTCCAGCAGTCGAGGACGTGGCGCCTTGCAGCGGCTGGAGCGAGGCGTGGTGGGAAGAATGGCGGCCTCCGGACCGCCGCAGAGTGGGTTACATCAAGGGCCGGAGACGGCGGGTCCGAAAGCTCGGCCCCTTCTGGCCCTAGAGCTGCGCAGATCCGGGTCCCGAGGTGACCGCTGTGTTCCAGTTGTGGAAGAGACCGCACCTCCTTGAGACGAGGACGAGTAAAGGCCTCACCCGCACCCGAGTTCGATCCCCCGTACCACAAAAAAAGGCCTCACCCGCCCTGGAAGGTGAGGGAGCTCAGGCCGAGGACGGGTGGAAAGGCTGGCGGGCCATGGGCACTTGCCAAAGAGAGAAACTTAAAGTAGCATTCCACCTTTGGCTAATTGGAAATGCCCACCACCTTTGGGAAGATTTCCTGGCCGTTTTCAGAAGGCCTGTGTATATAATATGAAAAGGCTGCTCTCAACATTCCCCCGGCCTTTTAAAAGAAAACTCGCTGCATACGGACAATATGGATGTAAAGAAGTTGCCGACCTGTGATAAAGAAGTTTAAAAACCCACACGTCTTGGAAACGCCCATTTATTTTTAAAAAATGACAGAAAAGAAACGTTTTCTGAAAGTGACTTTGAAATGAAGCTGGGCAGACCACCTGGAGAAGCGACACTGGGAGCGATTCTTGTCTGCATTTGCTCTGTGAGTTAGAGGACTCGGAGAAGGCAGAAGAGAAGAATGTCCAGTACCAGACTGGTTACACGGAGAAGACGTTGTTTGTATTGTAACCCTTGTTTTGTGTGTGCATTGTAGTCCTCATTAGTATATATATAACTGACAATGCTAAGTACTTTATTGAACCATCTGGTCTTTTGAGATGATTCTCAAGTGCCTGATACATGTTAAAAAGTAGTCGTAGTAAAATAACACATTTTGTAAATTTCTTTTTGTTAGAACTCACATGAAGTGTTATTTTGTGGGGGGAGTAGGCAAACCCCCTCTTGAGTAGTACACATTGTTTATGTGCTGGTTCTCGCAAGAGAAGGAAATGCACAGCGCTGTGCTAGCGCACTTATAACAAGGCAAGTTACTATCGCCCCTTGTGTCTGTGCGTTTTTACTTTGCTGTGTATGTAGGGTCTGTAAAAGTTAAGTGAGACCTTATACAACATCTAGTCTTGCTAGATGTTAAAGAGGTTGCCAGTTTTGATAAAGGTAAAGTTAGTAAACTAACAAATTTTGTACATTTTGCATTAAAATTCCAGGAAAGATTGTCTTCTGAAAATTTGAGCATTTTAACCCACTAGGCTAGTGGAGAAAGGAAGGGTTGTAGGCTAAAATGCTCATATTTTCAAGACACTTTCAACTATTGTTACATGTATGCAGTTTAATCAAGACTGCTGTGTATATATAATGGACAAATTGAGTCCTTACTTGAAACATCTAGTCTTATCTAGATGTTTGTAAGTGCCCAACGTATGTTAAATGTAGAGGTAGTAAAATATCACTTTGTAAATATCTTGCTAAAGTTCATATGAAATGTTGATGGGAATGGAATGATTAAACCACCTCTTGAGCAGTATGGTCCTGTCTGTACTTGTTCAGTGGTTTGGAGGAGGTAGGAGGGAAGCAATTGCAAAGGTATTATGTTAGTGCATTTGTACTTGGACATTTTGAGACATAATTTTTCTGTCTGTTTTGTGGGTTTTGTTTTGCTGTGTATATAGTGTATGTAACAGACAAGTCCAAATTTTGCAACATCTAGTCCCTAAATGTTACAGACGTTGCCAGTGTATGACAAAGTAGTAAAGTTAGCACATTTTGTACACCTGTGTTGAAATACACAGAAAAGCTTGTCCTCTGTAAATGAATTTTGGATTCAGCCACCTCTAACATGACATAGTCCTGTACTTGTCCACTAGGCTGAAAGCAGAGAGAAAGAAGTGAAGCCAAAATTGTCATATGTAGAAGATACCTCAGATTATAACCATTACCATATGTGTAATTTTATCAGTGCCGTACAATAGCAGACAATTTCTTATATGAAAAATCTAGTCCTAGATATGTAGAAGAGCTTGATACATTTAAAAGTAGTGGTAGAAGAATAACACTTTGTAGATAGCTTTTATAAACAGATAGGAAATACTATGTTTGCAAATAGAACCGTTAAACCACCTCTGAACAGTATGCTTTCTGTACTTGGTCACTGGCTTGAAGAAGGTGGGATGGAAGAAATTGTGAAGGGTGTTTTGTTAAGTGTATGGTAGAAAATTTCAGCTGACATTGCTCTTATGTTACCTGCATTTCACTTAACTTTGCTATGCTGTATATGTAGTGTATATACTGGCCCCATGAGTCCTAATTTTATAATATCTAGTCTCTAGATATTAAAGAGGTTGCCAATGTATGACAGAAGTAGAGTTAGTAAACTAACACATTTTGTAAAAAAAAATATGTATAAAGAATGCAGTTTTGACATGAAGGAAATGTTGGTTGGCTGTTTTATAATTAGCATTGCATGTTGTGACATTGTGCCACTTTATTTTACTGAATAGTAAAATTTGCTCAGGATTTTCACATTCTAGCACTGAAAGTCCCCAGAAACACGCAGTCCCCAGCAAACCAGGATGGCTGGCCATCTTGACTCAAGTGGCTTCCCTAGGAAATATTGTCACACCTTACTCTGTGCATGGAGAGCAGGGCAGATAGTCGAATACTTATAAATTTCTTCTGAAAGATTTCATAAATCTTCTTCATTTTCTTATTAGCAGCTTCAGTCTTTCCTTCCTTCCCTTTCTTCACCACTGGTGTAGATCACTGGACCCCTGGATGAACTAGGGCATGTTTTCACTCTGGCTTGTTTAATACCATATTTTAGTTTTTAATTTTCCTGAAAGAGCTAGCCCAGAAAAGGGGCCCTACTGTGCCCGAATTTTTTCTTTTTTTTGTACTGGGGATTGAACACAGGACCTTGCACTTGCAAGGCAGTTGCCGGAACCGCTGAGCTAAATCCCCAGCCCTGTGCCTGAATTTTTGACGGTTTATTTTGATTCCTCTGTTCACTCCGTGTTTACTTTGGCAAGCATGCCATTTCCGCCTTCTTCAGCAGAATAGCCTACCCCTTCCTAGAATGTCAGAGGTGTCCTCTGTGGCAGTGCTTTGAAAACTGCTCCACGAAGGGCTTGGTATCACTGTTCACCGCCTGCGACTTTTGTGATCAAGAAGCTCTGTCTCCCTGTCCCAGGCTATGGGCCCCATCGATTACATAGCAAGAAGCTGATTACATATGAACTTTTAAATTATAAAAAATTAGCAAACCTAGTTTCATAATTTATTGGGTTGCTTTGCATTCAATTTGCTGTATGATTTCTTAAATTCCCCTTATCCTGACTTTCCAGCACTCTGGATGTATTCAGCTGTGTTATTTTTTAAACAGAAAAATTGTCACAGATACACAGTCTGTGAAATTCTTCCTTGTTGAAAATAAGGTGCATATGTCAGTACTCATTCAGAAGTGGAAATTTGCTTTCTCTGTGCTATTGAAAGCCTAAAAGCAGTTTCAAATCATCTCCCATCATATATAGCTGTCTTTTAGCAGTGCAAAAGCGTAGTTTGCAAGTAATAATCAGGCTTAAAGCAAACAGCCTTGTGCTGATGTATACAGATTTTACATAATGGCAAAGAGAAGCACTTTATTAAAATTCCTTGTAATTAAATGTATTTAGTTGCATCTACAGTGGTGACAATATAACTTGTAGAATAGCCAAGTAGATAGAATCCTTACACAAGCAGTATTCTGCAGTGGGTGCTGCTTTTCCAGTTATGCCTTCTTTGGTCTCTGTAATCCTGGCTGTCATTGTCAGGAATTTTTCTGTCCAGGAATCCCTGAAGTTCTTTAACTTGGGCTTTAGAAAAGCAAGAAAATGATGTATTTGGAATTAACCAAACTCACATTATACAATTGAGACCTATGTGATCTAATTTTATAATGAACAAATAAAATAATATAAACAACAGGCTTTAAATCACATATGGTCTAGAATTTTGTGTGAAAAGTTGGAGCCTTGCAGAAGCTGAGAGGAGTCCTTTGTTTAGTGCTGCCTGGTTTCCTCTTTTTTTCTTTCTGTTTCATCTATGTCTGTGGAAGTTTTAAGGGATGTAGCCATTCCTGCCCTGCTCAAGTCAGTACTGCAATGCCCCTATTTGTGTCAGAGCATTATGGAAAGTTCTTAGACTATCTTTGTGACTGCTGAAAGTTTATATTAAGGAAAGAGCCTTTTGGTGACAAGTGACAAGAAACTCTCTTGGGTTACCTCAGTGGGAAAAAGAGGACTTAGGGTAAGGATATGAATTGACTGATGCTCTAGGAACTAGCTCTTTTTTTTTTTCTCATGGCCCATATGGTTTTTGCTCTTCCATTTTGGCTCTGCTTCTCTTCTATCTGTTTTATTTTCTTTCCTCTACAGATGGAATTCTTTGACTTACTCATAATTTCCCCTTCTTTATGAGTTCAATTTTCACAAGCCTCTCTGGGCCTTCTTCTAAATTCAGAACTGTAAGCTGCAGCAGTGCTGGATGACAGCTCCAAATGTTAGCTGGTTTGGTCTGTCTTAATTCTGAATGAGATCCTGATGTAACATGGATTATTATGGATTTTAGTACTTTTCTCTCCTACCAAATTGTGTGCTGCTTGGGCATAGGATGAGTGAGGGGTTTTTTGCCTCATACCCACAGTGCCCTGCACAAAATAAATACCGAATAAGTGAATAAATTGATAAAATAATAATAAAATGAATGAATAAAATAATAAAATAAAATAATAAAATGAATGAATAAAATACTTTAAAATACCAGGCATTTTGCTAATAAACGTTTGGGAGGGGGTGGCATTTTTCTACATAAATTGAATTGGCTGAGTTTTCTCAAACATGAGTCAGTTTGGACTGAAGTCACTTATTATTTTCCTAGTCTTGTTCCAAAGACCTTCAAACTGCTTTCCAATTTAGGGTCCAAAATGTCAGTAAAGATTGATGCAGGGCCGGGGATTTAGCTCAGTGGTTTCACTGCCTGCTGCGCAAGCACAAGGACCCGAGTTCGATCCCCGGTACTAAAAAAAAAGATTGATGCAATGAAAGATTTAAAGGGTAAGACTGAAAGTGTAGTTCTAAGGCAGAGCGTGTGCCTGGCATGCTTGAGTTCTTAGGTTCAATCCCCAGGGCCAAAAATAGATGAATAGTAAATGTTGGGGGAGAGTTTCCATGGTGACTTCTGCTTCTAAGCACTGAAGAGAATGAATCAGCTTAGGTACCACCAACTCTGTGTCTTCTAGTTGCCATTTAATCTTTAATCCAGCAATGACACTGATGATAACAGTAACCATGTATTTGAATCACTACTGGGAAATTCTTAGTTTGGTAAAATGAGCTCATAAAAGCACGTGGATAATGGGAGAGAGAAGGCATTTGAATCTAGCCACTTAATGATCCATAACCATTCACCTGCTTTAATGGGGAGTGCTAACTGTGGAATAGCTCTTCTCTTTTGAGATGCCACATTTTTCTGACTGTCCTTCCCAGGAATATCTTGTCTTGGGTATATCCTGTCTGTGTTCCGAAGTCCCACTGCTATAGCAGAAGGGCCGCTTTGCTCCCTTTAGGGCTCAAGAACAACTTCCTGATTACAGGACAGGTGCTGAACAAAGTCCTTGCTGACAGAAACACAGATACCAAATACTCCTTCCTCAATTAAACACCCCCATTCTTTTTGAACCATTTCACAATCTTATGGTAGCACCAATCACTGTAATGTGGCTTTCTAGTATGGATCTTAAACTTTCTTTCCTTCATGTTTTATCATGAGTTTGATAATGTCATTCTCACATTCTTAGAATTATCTAAGTAAATGTTACTCTCTTCAACATTACAATGTTTATTCCAATGGTAAGGTTGTTGCCCAGAACATTGTGACCTGAACTTTCTTCTCTGATATTCTCAAATGAGAAGAATTCTACTCTTTAGTGATATATAGACAAAAATGTGAGTACATAAGTTTTCACTATATTTTACCTATTTAACACGTTTACCTATTTAGTGTTCACATTTACGTCATCTTTTTCTTTCTAAATAATGAAAGATCCAAACTTTTAACCAGGTTATTTTTATGTAAATATTCACATTTGGACATGAATAACTATAACTCTTCAATGGACTTTAGCTTTAGAACGTACCCAGTTAGCCCTTCAAATTTGATGTTAAGTGCTACATAGATATGAGAAATGCTGTTATCTGCCTTACGTGAAATTTTAAGTTTCATCACCTAAAACTGAAACTGGAAGTATAATGAATTTTCTTGTCATCTTCAGGAAATGTTTGATGTTATACTGGACGAGAATCAGCTCGAGGATGCGTGTGAACATCTGGGAGAGTACCTTGAGGCATACTGGCGTGCCACGCACACCACCAGCAGCACCCCCATGACCCCGCTGCTAGGGAGGAACTTGGGCTCCACTGCACTCTCACCATATCCCACTGCAATTTCTGGGTTACAGGTATTGTCACCTTTTCACTCATGTTTTTACAACCTTACTTTTAAGATTCTATAAGAATGTTGATTAAATTGAAGACTATAGTTGTCCTTAGTCTGAAGATGGGACCCATTATGTTTATTAAAAATTTAAACAATTACCTCATTATGATTTGTTCTAGAGAAAGCTACCCAGAGAGTGAGCCTTGCTGGAAAATTTTGCTGTCTGTGAATTTATAATGGATTTTACTTAAATAAACTAATCCCTGGTAGACTTAATGCCTACTCGGTACAACTGTCCATGACTTCTGCATGGCACTTCTTAAGGATTATATAATCATGTAAATATCAGGTACTGTGGCCAGCTAGTGAGACACTTGGGAAGAGATAAGCCTTTTGACTGTCCTGAACTATCCCTGCCTCACAGGCTTCTGGGCCTGCCATCTCCTTTCCACAAGACAGAATGTGAACATGAGGAGAACTTCTCTGTTTGGAAACAATGACAGATCCCTGAGTTTTCGGGGTGGGAGGTGGTGTCCAGGGACCCACCTTGGTCAGTGGCTATGGTGAATGTCTTTAGGGAACCTGGAGACTGCCCAGGATCCAGAATTTCTCTCTTCTGCTGCTGTGGTGCTGCACTCAGAACTAGATATAGGGAGCCAGAGGCAATAAGACACTAAATAATCTTTGCCTTTTGCATTAATTATTATTTATCACTTATCAAGCAGCTGCTGGAATGTGGCCAGACCCTCAGCTGACTGAAGAGCATGTAGTCAGCTGAGCCCTCTTATGTCCTTACTAACTTTGTTTCAGTGGTTTATAATGATAGCCATAATTGTAGATCATGTGGCGTTAACTCTGAGATAAATGGCACTCTCTGAAATGCCATTAGAACTGTATTACTCTGCTCCAAAATTGCATTTTTGTAAGCAGAAGAGCTCACAAAAAACATAAATTGCTTTTGAGGCTAAAAATGAATATAGGGAATGTATGAGTGTACTGTATGTGTATATGCACCAGGACATTTTCTTGCTTTGCGTTCCTTCCTGAGTGCTGATCTGAGTAAAGCATTTCTGTTGACTAATTTGGGTTGGCTCTGAATTGTACATAGTCGGGTAAGGAATGAATCCATGAAGCAGTAAGTTTCTGTGATGTAGGAGGAGATGAAATGTGCCTCATTTATGAATGCAATACTCTTGACTCGTCAGCCCTGAGACATCTACCTAGTTCTCCCAGTTTCACTAACGAGTTAATGTGCCCTTTATCCTGTGGCCTACTTCTCCCAGTAACCATAGGCACTAAATTGATAGACACCTGGCTGAGGTTAATGGCACAGTCTGTGATCCATTGGATGAGTTTTTCTTCTGTGCAAAGCTGAATGTACTTTGCAGAAGATGTGTCTGGGCCCATGATTTCATCAGGATCCTGTTCTTTAACTCAGATGCCCCACTTAAGCCAGTAGACAAATGCAGATACATGTTTCCCATAGTGAGAAAAAATGTTGGATAACACTTTCTGAGTAAGTATCTTAAGATATTGATTTCAGTTAATGTTAGTCAAACTTGGTTTATATCTGAAGATTATTTTTGCAGGACATTTCAATTGAAACAAAGACTTATAAAGGCATCAGTTAGCTTCATAAGTACCATTTACTTCTTTGAAAACAATGTTGCTGAGAGACTTTTATGTGGCTTATAGAAACAAATGCATTATTTTAAGGGTAGCACAAATAATTAAAATACTTGAAAAAGGTATAAGGAACATTCAGCTAGATCAGGGTGAAGTTGTGTGGCTTTAGAAGGAGAAAGATTTTATCAGTTTAAGAGAGGAATAAAATAATAGATGCTATTCTGAGCCTTATTTCCCAATAGTAAAATAATACTCAATTTTACAATAGAAATGGAATTACTTATTCTTCCTAAATATACTAAGTTCCATGTAAGAGTCAACTTTCAAGTCCATATTTTAATGAGAAACATAGTCATGCAGCACTATGTAATTAAATTCATAAAGTATAAACAGTGTGGGAACTTTGCATGTTGTATCCCAAATATCTAAGACCAGAGATATTTTGAGGAGACCATTTGTGCATGAAAACGCTTTCCTAAGGCATATATTTAGCATCTCATTGTACAGATCCTATTATTGTACATACATTTACATGTTTAGATGAATGAAGCTGACATTATTTAATCAATGAACTATCTGGTATTTTTAGAGTCAGCGAATGAGGCACAGCAACCACTCCACAGAGAACTCTCCAATTGAAAGACGAAGTCTCATGACCTCTGATGAGAATTACCACAATGAGAGGGCTCGGAAGAGTAGGAACCGCTTGTCCTCAAGTTCCCAGCATAGCCGAGATCATTACCCTCTTGTGGAAGAAGATTACCCTGACTCATACCAGGACACTTACAAACCCCACAGGAACAGAGGCTCGCCTGGGGGATGCAGCCATGACTCCCGACACAGGCTTTGAGGCTGCCAAAACAAAAAACAAAAAATATTCATCTGTTGGCTGTTTGCCATAGCACTGCTAGGATAAACCAGTCCTTTTAACTTGGCAGAAGCACAGCACAGTATTTACTGTGTTTATGGGCTGCTGTCATTTGATGCTAAGTAGGGCAAAAAAAAAAAAAAAAGAAGTACATTATGCCCTTGAATCTAGATGGATATTAGATGCCCAATCATAGAGATATTTTTAAGTGCAACATTTACATGATAACAGTACCTTTTGTTTTCTTCATAGATCTAGACACATCAATTTGTAATCTAGGGTACTTATCAAGGCACATATAAAATAATTTCCCATGCTGGAAATTCCAAATGACCAGTTCCAGTTGGAACCAATTTATAAACCAATTCCTGTTGGAATTTGGGTGAATTGACTAGAAAGTCTACTTGAGCATGTTGGAATCCATTGAAAAATTGGAAAACAACACAATTAATAAGAAAATTAAAATACAACTAGAAGCCAAAACCAGGTATGGTATTTATTTGCTGGAAGCTAAATTTACACTTAAAGTTAGATGTATAAACATTTTAATATATGTAAGTGTTGCCAGAATGGCTTTTCAAACTTACCAAATGTATTGATAGTGCCAAAAAAAAATCTCAGATTTTAATGTAGAAATTATATAGTCTCCTCGGATTTTAATATTTTTATTTCTTTCCTGGCACAGCTGTTGTATTCAAAATGTTTTGCTTTCTGTTCAGTCACTACTGTTAGCATGTTTGAAGTTGTAAAAAAAGAAAAGGAAAGTAGAAAAAAATTTTCAAAAACTTTCAGTTGTAAGAGAGAATAGTAATGAGAAGGCCAAGAAAAGCTGGTTATAAGAAATGGAAAATAAGATGTGTGTTTCTTCTTTAATCAATATGAGCACAACTGCACACATCCAGGGATGTGAAGTCAGATAGCAAGGATGTTGTACAGATCCTCTGAGTGCACAGCTAAACCTCTCTCTTCTATCCACTAAACACACGGAGTCAGTATTTCCTGCCAGCACAGCTGAGTATCTTTCCATTGCTTCACTCTCTGTCTTTGAATATCTGAACATTTCTAGACTATCAATAATTTTTTTAAAATTATGCTAAGAATTTTTATTTTCCATGGACACATTCAAATTAGGTGTTAAAAGTTGTTTTTTACAAAATGACTAACGGGAAAAGTTCAAACAAATGATGAATTTAAAAGCTTGCAGTAAAAAAAAAAAAAATAAAGTCCTAGATTCAGAAGATATTTGTTCACTAAAATTACAGCATTCTTAATGAAAAATTATGAAGATTTTGGAGATGGAGCTGACTTATATCTCTATGGACACTGCTCATCACTTACCAATAGTTCAGTTTTTCCAATGACTATAATTATGAATTGATGGCCTCTGTCTTATATTATCAGGGACGCCTTAGATTCACTATAATCCAAGAAATTATTCAAATGACCCTTTTATAAAATATAAAATGTATTTATGAAAGATCTTTGTTTCTAAAATTCCACAATGCATGCATTTTCTAAAACCCTAGTAGGACCAGGCATAAAAGTCTTTTTCTGCATCTCATGAAGCCAATTTTTGAAAACGAGAACAATTAATTTTCAGGCTGAGGTGTAGCTCAGTTGTAGAGTGCTTTTTAAGCATATTTGTAGGCCCTGGGTTCCATCCCCACCAAAAAACCCTTGATTAATTAATTTCATACTATCTTCTTTTTCCCCAAGTTTTTTAATATCTAAGTTCTTGAAGAATGCACTAGTTCAATTATTTTCCTGATCAAGAAAATAAATTTCAATTATTGATTACTTATACATATCTTGGACCTTCATCACATGCCTCCCCTCATGTTGACTGTATGTACCCCCTTATGAATCTTTAGCTGAAAATGAGAATACCTATAATTCTATAAGTCATCTCAAACATTTGATACAATTAAACATGGGCTCAGTAAATTTTAAAAGTTAATATGTGATACTGGCTTGTGAAGTTCTTTTGTCATCTAGTGAAGTTTGCAGAACTTTCAGTTAAAACATTTAAAAGAGCTGTATCTATTAGGCTGTTTAATAAACACATAACCTGCCATTCCTGAATACTTTGATAGAACATGAAGAGCTTTTTCCAGCAAACAAAAATAAACTTATTACATGTACAGCACATATTTGCATGAGAAAAAAGCATTAGCCAAAACATGTTTCTATATGCTTTACTGGTTTCTTGTTTGTGCGCATTAAAGTATTTAATTGCAGAGTGCACCAAGGTGTATAAATTTAGACTAGACAGCTGTTCAGCTTTTTCTGTAGTAGCATTAGCAATTTGGTCATTTAACTACTTTAAGATATTTACATTTTATGGCAGGTAGCTGAAACAGCATTTACATTTATTAAAAAGATTACCATTTTCTTAACTTTTAAAAAGCCACTTGGTTTTAAAGGTCTCTCAAAACTTTGTTTCTAGTCTTCCATGTCATGATGATAAAGAGGGAGCCCCATTCGGTATCTGTGCACAAACCAATCCATCATTTATCATCAAATGTCCATACTTCATTTTGCTTTGCATTTTTATCCAAAGTCTAACAATCTTAGAAAGGGTATAATGTATATTTTCTTGATGGATATATTTAAAATATCACTTTAATTTGGCATATTCTTTCACCTTCTGTGATAAGTTTATCTTCTCCAAATAAATAAGATATGCATCTTCCTTTTTTTAAAGCCTTAGAATTTATTGTATAAATGATACTAAAATCCAGATATATACTAAATAAAAAGTTTTATTTTTGTCAAGCACATCAAGCACCTTTGGAAAATACATACTTCACAAATATTTTGTTTTTTATTAATTTCATTTAAAATTAAAATTGCTATAAACAAGAAAAAAGAGTCTTATAATATTTTGAGGCTGTTTGAATTGGTAGTATAAACCACATATTAGAATTCTATAATTTCATTCAGTAGACTTGTCACGATGTAAACTTATATGACAATGTGGAAATGTAGTCCTGGAAAAAAAAAAGAAATGTAATTTGTCTGTTCTGATGTTAATTCTCAAGGCTATAATATGACTCCAATATTATAATCAACAATGTTATCTTGTTTACTCCAGTATTTAAAGCAACACTTAGAAATGTTTATAAATGACTGATGAGTCTCTCTTATCTTTATATAGTTCTATTGGAAAGAAGATCAAAATTAACAATTTAGACTAATGGTCAGTCCTAATAAGAGAGTCTTAATTTTGTGACTATACAAGTCATTGCATTTTGTCCTTAATGAAATGAATTTTTAAATGTGAAACAAATCCTGAGTAAAGTTCCCTTTAAGTAATTTGCTATTTACTCAAATAATTATTGTAGTTGTTGTTTGCAAAATGTATTTTTGGAATGTTAACCTCTTTTCATACCTGCATACTTGAACTTGTCTTTTGTGTGAGGGCCTTAAAATTTCTCATAGAAAGTGGGGCAGTAAAAGGGAGTGAGGGAAGGAAATCATGGTAAAAGATGATTTACAAATGTAAAGTCTTTAAATGAACATATCACAAAATATTGTTGAGACCCAGGATGTAAGTGAAGAATGTTTCTAGGCAACCTTAATTTGCATGCTAACATATTTCTTAGTTGTACAGTTTCACTTTGGTATTTGTTAAAAAAACAAACCAACATAATATCACTATAGAAATTGCCCTACATGGATATTTATACTACCTCTTCTCTAGAGAAGACAGTCTGTCTTTAAAGGGAAAAATAATTGTCAAGAACTAGTGATCAAATTTCTTACTACTACTGCTAACTTTGCTGCAAAACTAAATGCATAGCGTGTTGAAATAGCTTTCCCTTTAGATTTTAACCTGTTTGCCAAAATGCACTTGTCACCCTTTCATTTCTTCTATGTGAGTCAAGTTTTCTTTGAATTGGTTCATATTTATCATGAGGCATGGTTAATTTAACAAGTAAGTCGTCATAGGGAACAAAACAAACTGAAAAGGAGTTTACCTTTTATAATGTCTAGCTCGAAGTCTATAAGAGAATAGGTCCAGAGACTTGTTTAATACAGTTGGTTTGCAAATTCAGATTTTGTTAATCCTTAACTTCTGTGGACACCAAGAGCACAGCTGAGACACTTCCTGGTTAAGGATGTGTGTTAGCTTGGACTCCCATGTAACTGGAACAAACTTCATATCGATATTTTTAATAAATACTTATGTAACTGTTATTCCTTTTATATCTCTGCCTTTGTCTTTCATGACAATGTTGCATGTTGTTGTTTTTTTAATTATGTAGAACTCATCTGTGAATGAATGAAAACTTTATAGGAAATTATGTGATGAATCTGTTTCATGAGTTCCCTATATCTTTTAATACTGTCAGTACTGTAACCAAGTTACTTATTTGAGCTGTGTCTATGCTGCAGAAAACAGTCCTCCTGGGGCAGGGGACATAGCTCCGTGGCACAGTGCCTGCCTGGCAAGCGCGAGGACCTGAGTTCGATCCCTGGTACCAAAAAAGAAAAAGAAAGAAAGAAAACAGTCCTCCTTTTTAAAATTATGATCATGATCAAATCAGTCAATACAGGAGCTATTAAACAATAAGAATGACTTTTTTCTTGTTGAGTTAAGCAATCAAGGTAGTCAAAACAGTAAAATTGGTTTATATGGACAGAGAGCTTCAGCATTCAAAAGTTATTTTTTAAAGGTTTCTTCGTTAATTAAATGGGTCCTTCGCCAATGAAATACGTCCTCTGTTAGCAACCATCTCTGTCTAGTTGTGGATGATTTAATCCCAAATGCTGCATGTGATTGAGGTATATTATGAGAAGATTAGAAAGTATCTCACCAGATAATCTTTATTAAGGGCTGTAACTTCCACTTGCCATGAAAAACATATAAATAAGAATGAATAGCACTGACTTTTGGGGAAGTCAGTTTCATGTGAAACTTTTGTTTCTTTTGATGGATGAAAAGAATGCAGAAAGATGGTAGAAAATGTTATGAACGAATTTAAAGTGGTGTGAGGAAGGCAGTGATACTTCCTCATTTGAAAATTATAAGGAGTTAAAAAGCAAACTAAAAGAGAACTTTCAGAACTGAAAGTGGCTGGCCTCTATCTTTTCAATGTTGGTTATGTGTCAAACACTTAAATTTCTCAACAAATGACTGTGTCTCATATGTGTAGGGGCTTCTCTTGCCCTGCTTGCATGCCACTTTCACACACTTTTAATTGAAATCAGTGTGGATTCTGTATGCATAAGAGATGTATTAAAGATGTGAGATTCTTAATGCTATATTGTTGCATACTATTTTTCATATGCCTTATGATATTTTTTGGGACGTTATTAAAATGAAAGCATTTTATTGCCAAAATAAATCTATGTTGTTACTTCTGCATTAGCAGTAGAAAAATAAATAATGTAGCAAAAATATATATTGTACAGTACAAAATTATAAAATATATATATTTTGCCAATAATATGAATAGATTGAGGAGAAAGAAGCACATTTGTTATAGCACAAACTTACAACAAAACCCACTGTTAAATTTGGCAGTCCTGTTTTTTAAAGTATATAGATTTTGTTCTATGTTTTATCAGATTTATGTCATCTACCATCTTTTTAACTTGCTGCTTGATATTTTTCCAGCAATTTATTTCATAGCCTTGAATCTGTGGATGTAATTCCTCTTATTTTGCTCCTGTCCATAAAACTTATTAAATTTTATTTTGTGATAAGACTCATATTATATTTTCTGTTCTTATTTCTTCTTCCATAACAACTACAAAATATCACGGCAGATGCACTCATAGGGCTGTTCTGAATTTTTATATTTTTTACAGCCTTAAGTTAGAATGATCAGTAAAGATATCCCATTGAAAAAATATTAGTTAAGGATTCTTTAACTTGTTTTGTATGGAACACTATTTTGAAATGTAATTTAAAGCCATTAGATTTGTTTGAAGGGGTGGTGGGAGGGAATAAAAATAAAATTAATGTAAACCACACTAAAAATAAGTATGACAAAAATGATGTAAAAAGATTTCCCGGCTATTCTGAGGGCTGTTGATTTCCCAGACCATTGCTGTATCTACAGTGATAACGTGAGAAAAAAATGACTTTGTCAAATAAGTTTTTTCTTTCTTTAAATTTTAGTTATTTATTTTAATGATTTATCCCCCTTTTATTTTTATTTATATAGGTATGTGTATCATTCTACAAGGCATGCTGGGTAAAATATACTATGCAAATGTGTACAGTGCTGCATGTTCTCTGCTTTAGTGGCTTTAAAGAAAAAAAATGTGTTATTTTTGTGAACAAAGACATTTAACAAAAAAAATGCAGAGTGCATGCATACAGTATCCTAATTTCTATGGATTTGTTTTACAGAATTTAAATGTGTACAAAATAACTGCATTAACTTTTTTCT
This sequence comes from Heterocephalus glaber, assembly GCF_000247695.1. The sequence continues at coordinate 5,288,169 of NW_004624866.1, forward strand.
TTTATATAATAAAAGAAAAACACTGAAACCAGCGTTATACCTCTCCTTTATATTGTTCTAGACATACTGAAGACATACTAGAAATCATTAGATGTATTTGTATATCTTTCATAGGAAAAAAATTGAAAGTCACTCTAAAAACAAAACAAACAAAAGGATTCAATTAATTGACTTTCCTGAATACTCCACTAGGTCTTATAAGTGATCATAAACAAAATACTCTATTAAGAAAGAACTTTTAAGTTACACATACAGACGCACACAAAAATGAAGTGGAATATATTAGAATTAATGTGTGCCATAGGAACCTTATTGCTCACAAGACACCCTTAAATGATTAATGTAGTTGTAATCAGAGGTTTACAGAGCTATCCTGTACCTGAAAGAATTCCATGGATGATATATAGATTATAATGACATTACATGTACTCAAGGTTCGTTGCCTACACAATGGCTTGTTTGGAATTTGACTTTTCTCTCATATTGAATAAGAAGTTCAAAAGAAACATGTATTTATTATCACTGCATTACAATTACATGGTGATATATTACAGCCAAGTTATTTCACAATTAATTCATCTGACCACCCTGGAATGTAGGTAGGGCATAGATTATTAAAACTTCACTACAGATGAAGAAACTAAACCTCATTTTAACCCCTTTCTCTGAAGTACATATTTTTGCTTTAAAATACATATTTTAAATATTGTTTAATAGTGCCTGGAATGCAACATATGTTGCCCAAATGAACAGTATCTTATTATTAGAGAGGTGTTATCAAAGCATTTCTGCTAACAATTGAAATTCCCAACTGGAAGAATTACAGTTGCTTACTATCACTACATCAAATGGCCATATGCCAGAGCCACCTTTCTTGTCTCCAGCAGTAAGATGGACTGTGGAAAGAAACACCTTGTCCTTTCATGGACCATGCAATTAGCACAGTGGTTAGAGTGTGGACTCTTTAACTCTTGAAAGCCTGGATCCAGCAATAACTAGCTATCAGCATGGGGCAATCACTTAACTTCCCTGTGCCTGGCTTTGTTTCTGTAGAATGGTTTTTCCTTTGATATGGTCAGATTTTCCTGTTTCCTTGGATGTCCAATAAGTTTTTGTTGGATTTATGACATTGTAAACCTTACGTTGTTGATGACTTGACCTTGTATTCCTCTATAGTGTTGGACTTGTTTCCACAGGCAACTGTGGATTATTTTGGTCCTTTCAAGTCCCTCTTCTAAAGTCTTTGGGATATCTACTGAATGCCCTATATATTTTAAAGAGTTCTCTCTGGCTGAAGGGAATTCAAGTGATTCCTAAATCATTTGTTTCACCCCTCCCTGCTACTTGTTTTTTCCTCCTAAATTGTGATTGGTCCACCTTCTGGGGTTTTGTACTACAGAAGTACAGATCTGTATGTTGCCAAAGACTTGTTGGCTTCCTATGCTGGTTTCTAGAGTTTTTCTTTGTGTAGTTTTCTTCTTTCACTTACTCTGCTTTACAAATTCTACCACCCTTGATCTCAAAACACTGATCGGTGTCTTCACTCAAGAGATTGCTCTACTCTTATCTGGGCTTTCTCCTAAATTTGGCTGGGAACTGCTTTTAGGCAGAAAGTTCAGATATAATAAAACTTAACATGTATTTCTCCTTTTTTAGGGATCGTCTATTTTCCAATATTTGAAAACAAATTTTGCCAGTATTGTGTCCAGTATTTTGTTAATAAAAGGCTAAATCCAGACCATCCTGGTCTCGCCTGCCTTGAAACAGAAGTCTGTCCAGATATTTTGCACATCACTATAAGAATTGATATATGTCTTTAAAGTCTCAGAGGAAGTGTTTTCACACATGGCTTCACACCACTCATCAAATTCCCAATTACATCTTTAGTAGTTCCAAATTTGTATTTCACCTACAGATCACATAGTCAACCAATGCTGTTTCAGGTAAACTCATCACTTTCTTTTTCTTCAGAGGCACTTGGAAAAATACTCTGGGAGACCATCTCCTTAACACAGCTATAAAACAGCCCTACCTTCACAAATTAGTATGGTCTGACATGCATTTAACAAACAACAGAGATGTGTGGGAGTTTGCAAAATGAGTTGCCAAAGCATTACCTACAATGTGAAAGAATGGAAATATAAGTTAATGCAAGCTGATTAAGTTAACAATATTGTTTTTCTAAAACAGCTTATAAAAATTTTTATTAAGTAAATACAGGCATAATTAATAAATTATGTGGTATGCATTACTCTAAAGATTTTCTTTCCCTTCACGTTTTCTCTAAAGTTTGACTTTTTAATATAAACCCCAAAAGAAGTTTTAAAACATTACTTTCCTATATATTGAGATAAGAGAGCATGTGGCTAGCAGTCCGGTGGGCAAGACAGATCTGAAAGTGGAGGGAGATTGGAGAGAAAGACCCTTGAAGGTGCCAAGGTAGCCTTAAGATGACTGCCAAGATAAGGTCACTGACTTCGGCTGAGTGTGAAGGGGTAAGAGGCTCTACAGAGAAAGACCCTTTGGAACACCCAGTCATCGAGGGTCAAGACGGATTTTGGGTGGTGCGAGTGTGTGTAGGGGTGGACACAGGCACTATTATATGTTTGCTTTACGGCTCTATGGAGGATATTCAGGGAGAACGTAACTCGGCGGGGGCTCAGCAGCAGGCAGTGGAGAGCCGGCTGTTCCAACCCCCAGCCGGCACAGCAACTTCGATCCCCGGGTGAGATCCCTCAGCCTACGATCCCTACTGTGCACAAACGAGCAAAGCCAGGCCCGCGTCCACCCCCAGGCTCCGCCCCTCCGTCCCGCGCCTGCGCACCCCAGTCCCGCCAGCCCCGCCCTTTCACCTCCCCCGCCCGCGTAGTCGCCGCCAACGCAGCGAGGAACTGGGGAAGGACGGTGGCCCGCGCGGCTCGACGCAGACAACGCGGCGGCGATGTCCGCGAGCCAGGCGAGTGCCGCGGCGGCAGCGGCGGGGCCTCGCGCGCGGCAGGGCGGCCTGGGCTTTGCCCTCCCTTCGGTTCCCTGGAAGCGGGCCGGCGGCCAGCGCGGGAGCGGTAGTAGCAGAGGCGGAGGCTCCAGCGCGTCTCTCTTGCACTCAGCCTGAGCCGGGGGAGGCCTGGCGGTCCGGGTGGCTGGAGGGGCTTCGCTGCCCGAGAATGGGAATTCTCTTCACCAGGATATGGAGACTGTTCAATCACCAGGGTGAGGGGCTCGGGCCGCGGGCCTACGTGTCGGGCGAGGGTCGGTCCTGCCAGGGGCAGTGGGGCCTCCGAATACTTCCGGACTGTGGGCGGCGCGGTGCGCGCTGCTCCCGTGCAGGCCTAGGACCTTTCGGTCCCCGTTCGCGAGCTTGGGGCTTTTTTCCAACTCCCAAACCTTTGTCTTAGTGAATCTTCCTAAGAAGTCTCTTTCGCCACACACCCATTGCTCCGACTTCAGTTGGGAGTGAAAAGGGTTTCTTGTCCCGAGTCCGATGCCCCTGAGTGACACGGCTTGGTCTGTCTTTCACTCCTTTCTTCCGTCAGCAGTTGAGTTTGGACAGCAACGGGAAATGCTGGCTGGCGTCTTTTGGGATGAAGGTTGGAGGTTAGGGCCTTTGCCGCACTGCTAAGAGACTAAGAGTTGCAGAATGCAGAAAACGTGCGGACACTTCAGGCTTCTGAGATTTCCCTTTACCGCCACCCCTCTGCGGGAGGGGCGGGAGAGACTCCGGAATAGTGGTGGAATTCCCCGCCTGCTGTATTTATGTGTGTCTTTAAGGTTAAGCTTAAGGTCATTTTCGTACCTTTGTGGATTATCAAGAGGTTTTTTTTTCCTTTTAGTTTTTTGGCTAGGTTAAAAATATTTTAAGTGTTTCGCTGAAAGCTTTAAAAACCATCCTATATGAAACGTTGTTAACGGTAGGGTAGCTAGCAAGTTATCAGGGACAGTGTTTTATGGGGATGATGCTTAAATTTATCTAAACTCAAGCAGTACCCTGAAATGCATAGCAGGTTTGTTAAAATTACAAAATGTGTCTAAAACTAGAGAAAGGACACCGTTTTAACAAAAAGGACGACAGTTAAGATCAAATGTAGTGAGTGATGTCTTTTATTTTTAAACTCGAATTGGACAGTTCATCATTCCTGCTGTGAATAACTTAGTTTGTGGTTTTTCTCTTGTATAAGTTGGTGGTGTCACATCTCAAAAGTTTTCCAGTTAAAATTTGGATCAGTGGTCGCAAACTTTTTGTAGACCGGCTCCTCACCCCTTCCTCCTCGGTGATGGAGCTGCTCTTACAAAGAGATGGGAAAGGAGTGGAACTGGACCAGATGGTAGTGTAGGTCACATGATACTAAATGGAATGGAAGGTGGCATGGGGCTTTCTCCTGGAGTGGACGGAACCAGTTCTAATCAACACTTCGCAGTCTCTGACTGGCTGTGTGAGTTGGGAGAGGGAAAATGGGAACCAATCACTTCACCTTGCTGGATCTAGGTGTTCTCACCTAGGACACTGGGGATCTGTGGCGACTACAGATCTTCAAAACTTAATCCCCAGCTTTCAAGTATTAAAACTTACATTGCTGTAAAACTGGTGGTATTTAGGGTAGATAAGCTCAAGTCTAGCTTTACCATCTGTAATTTTGAATTATTTTTTAGCAAAAGTAGTGTTTCTGAATCTCTTCTGTGAGGTTTAGAAAAACTTTGCTTGTTAATTGAGCTCTAGTACAGCCAGAAAAATAGCTATCACCTCTATTTTGAGTCAATAAAATTGTTTCTGTAACTTTAAGGAATTACAGAGCCAGGGATTTAGCCCAGTGGTACCGCGCCTGCCTCGAAACCACAAGGTCCTGAGTTCTATCCCCGGTACCAAAAAAAGAAAAAGAAAAAAGAAAAAAGAATGAATTACAGTTTTGCCAACACCTACTTACCAGTAGTACATAGAATATATAAGTTGGTACCTCTACACATTGCTCTTACTAGTGTTAGTATGACTTGTATTGTGTGTATGTGTGTATGTTTTCTTTCTCTTTTGCTGGACATTTACTTTGATTTTGGGAAATTAGTAATTGATGAAGACATGTTCTAGAAAGTTACATGTTCATATTGTGGAAGTGAATAAATGATTTCTCTTCTGTTAAACAGTGTTGTTGTTAAATAAATAGAGTCAGTTTTCAGAATATGTACTCCAGTCTAATTCTAGATTCTTTTCGGTTTTTTGGTTGTGTGTTAAATTGGATGTATATAGGTGAGATGTATCTTAGCTGCTGTTTTACCTACAGAAGATTCAGGAAACAATTCTATATTCTTTTGACAGAAACTATTGGAAAAAAGGTTTAAGGGAATTGCAGAATTTGTGATACTGATGAAATTTAAATTGTACCAGATCTCTTCTGCAAACCCTGTGGAATAGCCTTTTCGGTGAAAGCTTAGATTTAGTGCATAGCCAAAGCTAATTACATACAGCTCACAAGAACCTGAGGTTACATTTTAGGTGATATAATCAATAGAACACGCACTTTATTCTTTGTTGATGTTTTGATGTTCCTTTGAAGTGATTTATTTCCCCTGAAAAGAGGAAACTGAGGCTGAAGTGGAGTAATCTTTCCAGGTCTTACAGCTGTTAAATGAGAGAGCCAGGCAAATTCAACACCAAAGAAATCTGCTGGTGATTATTGGTCTTCTTAAAAGAGATTGACATCCTTTTTTTCCTCCACCTCAACTCTTAGTTGCTATCTTTAGGACTTTGAAGAGTTGCCATTAGTGACCTTTTATATACTGTATATAGAAGGGCTTTGTGATCAGTGGTCTGTTAGAATTTATTTTTTGAGCACCTTTTTGGACCAAGACCTGTTCTAGGTGGTAGGAATACTACAGTGAACAAGAGGCAACTCTTCCTTCCCTTATGGGGCTTTCATTACAGTGTAGGAAGACAGAAAATGCACTCATTCCATCTCTACAAATAAAATAATTTACATTTACTGACTTTTGCAAGGTTCTAAATGCTTAAACAGATTAGTTGATTTAATCTGCATTTAGTTGATTTATAATTTAGTTGATTTCCTCACAAGGTGGATATTCCCCTTTTACAGGGGCAAAGAAATATTAAGTAGTTTTCTTAAAGCACTATAATTAAAAGTGATAGGCCTAGGATTCTAACCAAGCTTGTCTAGTGCTGGAGTTAGTACTCTTAAAAACAAGCACACATAACTTTTTTTGTATAAGCAGGATTCGTGTTAGATAAAAAAAGGAACTTCCTGACACTGATGTAAACTATGAAAGAAATTGTGCGGTTTCCCCGTTGTTAGCCCTATAGTTCTCTTCTGATTGGTTGTTACCATAGGAATTATAAGTTACTCATGAGTGTGGGAATAGCTTTCAGTACTGTACAAACCTGGTGCTGAAGAAGCCATCTCTGTTTATGTTTTTTTTAAAGGGGGTTCAAACATGTACGTGTGGAAGCTGAGTGGACTGTACCATTTATAATTGTGTTACCTCAGCTCCAAATGAGTCTTTTTTGCATGTTGTGTGGAAATGAAACCAGGTCCTTTAAATATTTTTCTTTGTCAGTGGGCACAGTATTCAGCTTTGTTCATGGACGGCACTGGAAGGACAGCATTGCAGGTGGGAAGGATTTTTCCTCGTGGGCTCTCTTTGAGCACAAACACCTTCACTAGTGCCTGGATCTTGGGCTTCATGGTGTCAGCTTCACCTAGCACCCACCTCAGTCAGTTTCATGATGGAAGGCCTCCAGCAAAATACTCCTAATGAACAGTTTTCCTCAGCTCTCTAGTGGGAGGATTTCCAGGAAGTTCCCCTGGCATCTCACCAGGGCTACTTCTCAGCCATTCAGTGAGCCATAGCTGTGCCCTCCAATAAGGTCTTTATCTCAGTCCTGAGCCCAGCAGAGGAGCTCTGTCTCAGCCCTAAGGGGGATAAATTCTCCTTTTGTCATTCTTATAATCTTCGTAGTTCTTTTCTCTTAGCTATTCCTTATTATCTCAATCTTGTGTAATAGTTTTCTTTATATTAAAATTTCCAAGTTCACATTATTCTGTAATCTCTGTCCCCTGATTGGATCTCTAATTTTGCCATGTATAATCATTGTTTTCTTCAGCAACCTCTTACTACAAAGAAAAGGCTTTTTTTTCTGAAACTTCATTACTAATGGCCATGGTTTATTTTCAAAGTTCATTATTTATTGCTACTTTTAAGTTTTGAGAATTGAATTTGTAATACAAAATGGGTTCATCAGTTATCTCCCTCCAAAACCTGTTTTCCAGTTGTAATTTACTTGTTCGTTTATTGAAAGATACTTTATTAGACACATGCTCTATTGCAGGAGTGAGTGAACACTAGTGAACATGACAAATGGATTTTTTTCTGCTCTAAAGGACATAGAATTGATAGAGCTTAGTGATAATTTATATATCAGGTGAGAATAAAGAATTACAATGACCCCCAATTTATTTGCCTTGCTGTTTGTGCTTTTTGACTTTGTGTGATTCAGAGAGATAGAAGGTCTCTGAAATGACAGTTACCTTTATTTTTTACCCTTAATTTACTGACTGGTAGTTGCATGAATATAAACTTTTTAGAAACTGGCAGTGACAGGAATTGGTAGGCTAAGTGAAAAGAAAATGAAAGAGAAAGGAAATAAAAACAAAGACCACTTTTAGGACAAAACAGTATTGATTGTTAAAGTCCAAATGATAAATCAGAATTCTATCAAAGCATTATAACAATGTGTTGTTGTCTTGGCTTAGCTGAGTAATGGCAGGAATGCTGTGTCATAGATATTCTGAAAGACAAATCATATGAAGCAATAAACTTGTGATGACTGACATGAATCAAAGAATTGGAATGATTAAAAGTTATGTTTGTCCATATCTCGTTATGCATGTTATATTTTAGATTCTTTGGAATATTTGTTTTAAAGTGCATTATAGCACTTTCTGACTACAAATATATTTTTTCTATAGAATCTTGCTCCATTTTGGTAATGAGAACAGACTAGGGTAGTGACAGAGTTTAAGGTTGTTAAAAGTTGATTAATATTATCAAGTATTTATAAATAATCTAACCTTATCATTGGGAATAAACTAGTTTGCCAATGTTGAGTTGGCATCTTTACCTTTGACCGTATTACATCATTATGTCTTAATTGGGACCTGCGATATAGTTCAGTGACAGAGCACTTCCCTAGCTTGTGTGAGGCCCTAGGTTCAATCCCCAGCACCACAAAAAGTCTTTAACTCTGTGGTTTTTATTATGACCTCGAGTGCTATATCTTAGACCTAAAAAGCTATTAAAAATGGTCACTGGTGCTTTATTGTAAAAACACAAAAATCTTACAGAGACGAGCCGTGAGTGGAAGGGAAGGGAGAGGTTGGTGGTGAATGTGGTTTGCAGTTGTGAAACCAGGGTGAGGCGGTGAAGAATCTGGATTGTGGATTCCTCATTGGAATGGCCCTCCAAAGAGATCTTTGACTACTTCACAGAGCTGTGGCTCCTTGGGATTTTCTAAGAGTTCTGTACATGTTTGATTGGAAATTTTCTTTTTCTTTCTTTCTTTTTTACCCATTTAAAAAATTTATATGTTTAATTATATTAGGTTATATTTCCTTGATTGACTTTAAAATTCTGGGTTGGGAGATATGTTGCATGTTTATATATTTTGGGGTAACAAATTTGCTGACTGTAAAATTAGGCGAAAGAAAGCCCTTCAGACATTCTGAAGACCAAGTAAAGACCAGTTTACCTAAATTTTAGTAACAAACCAAGAGAAGAATTAAGAGGAAATCTGTGTTAAGACTTAACCATTCTTTGCCTCAGCCACCCTTCCCATCATGTTTATGTAATGATCTAACCTCTATTCGCTTCTCTACTTTATCTTCCAGCACGTGATGTAGGCCAAAGGGTGCTTGGCCTCGCAGATTCAGAGTTTGCCTATTTCCCTTTTGACCTTAGCCTTCCCATCTTTCCTGGCCTGCCCTACCAACTAACTCTAACCTTTTGCTTTTTAGGGTTTCCACTTTTTCCCAGCCTTGTAGGGTGAGTGTCTGAGCCAGTTTTCTCATTGTTGAGACACTGTCCAACACCAGCAACTTAAAGGAGAAGTTTATTTGGCTCACATTTAGTCCTTAGTCACTGCCTCCAGGGCAGAGTGGCATGGCAGAGCAGCATAGCAGAGGAAAGCTGCCCTCAGCCTGGCGGTCAGGAAGAAGAGAGAGAAGGGAGAAGCCAGGGAGAGAGAGAGAGAGAGAGAGAGAGAGACCCTTCCAGGTCACACCCTCAGTGACACACCTCCTCCCAGACCCCACTACCTGCAACCCCATGATCCAATCGCTCCAAAAGCCCCACCCCTGAACAATGAGTCTTTGGGGAGGGCTCCCAGGCAGAAATTGCATGGTGGAAGAACTTGGTGGAGCAAAACTGCTTAACCGATGGCAAGGAAGAAGAGAGAGAAGGGAGAAGCCAGGGAGAGAGAGAGAGAGAGAGAGAGAGAGACCCTTCCAGGTCACACCCTCAGTGACACACCTCTTCTGAGCAGACCCTACTTTCTAACACCCAAGTCAGCCCTGTCACGCCATAATTCATTCACTTTCCAAAAGCCCCACCTAAAAGCCCAAAGCCTTTGGGGGATGTTCTTGGTCTAAACCATAATATTGGGTAACTCAGCATTTCTTTTTCTGCCTAGTTTCCATGACTGGCTGGATTCATTGCTTTTTATCACCATCTCTGACTCTCCTCTCCCTGTCATTTTCCACTGTGCTAAACATACGAGTCCTCACACTGTATCTCCCCCAGTGTGCTTTCTTTATTTCTAGGCACTACTGAAGAAAGACTTAGAACCATGTAAGCAGTTTATAAAGGGTTACGGGGTCTAATTTCCACCGATTCTCTAGTTCATTCTCTAGTGGCTTAAAAGAAACTGTTAGCGCCATCCTTTTCTCAGAAGGCAACTAACTTCTGTTCATGAGAAGATGAAATACTTCTGGTATGAGCCTGTTCTGCTATCTGCTTTATCTCAGTGTCACTGTTATTGCGTGGTGGTTTTGTTCAGAGCAGTTTTACCTTGCTTATCATATTCAGCTTGTGGCCAGATATGGAAAAAAAACCCCAAAAAACCTTTTTTTTGCTGGGGGAGGGGGTTGTTTTCCTAGCTAGTACTTCCTAATAGCTAGGAAAAATATTAAGAAACAAGTCTTAGGAATATGGCTAAAGTAAGGAGATCACTTTTTAATCCACTCATACTAAACCAGATTACAGTTTTTAACTTTTATTTTAAGAGGCTGGATAGTCTTTCAACTGATATGTCCTACTGCTGTTCAGCCTGTCTTTGGAAACTCCTTTTAGAATATCTTTGAAGACAGATTTTTGAATCATTTTTCAAGGATCATACCTCATTTAGCAATAAAAAGATAGCACTCATTTTAGCGACCCTTTTTCTTCTGACCAAGATGATACCAAATGATCCCTTCTTTCTTTAAAATCAAATTCATCTTCAAAAGTTAAAGAATTTACCACCATTGAGAATGTTTGAAATGGTGTATCTCAGGATCTAAAGGCAATTACAAAAGAAGAGTGCCAAATTATTTTGGAAAATAGTAACATGGTTAAAAGAAGCATAGTTAATAGTAGTATGGTTAACTTCCTTAAGTGATTAAGGACCTTGGAAGAAACTAAGAGACAGTGCTCTTGTGTTCTAAGGTCTCTGTGTGTATCACTTACACACATAAACTTATATTTGTAAGTTATTCTTTATAGTTATACATTATAGAGTCTTGCCTATATTTTTACTTTTTTACTACTGTACTTGTCCTGTTAATTTTGGGTTTTTTAGCGTACTGTTTCTTTAATTGGTCAGAGTAAATGTATATTTTTCCTGAGTTTTGGCAAGTATGTCTAAATTTTGTCCTGTAGTTAATATATAAGGTACTACAAAAGATTCCTGGAACTTAGAACTAAGCCAACATTTTGAGAATACTCTGATTAAAAAATCAGTATGCCAGTGGGAAACTTTCTGGTTGCATTAATATGTTTATAGCTACTTGTATTTGTAGAACTGAAGAAGAGATATCATCAAAGGGGAATATTTAGTTTTGGAACACAGAAAAATGTTGAGTTAGAGAGGCAAAATTGCCATGCTGTTTTAACAGTTTCCCAGGAGGACTATCCTGAGGACTGAAATATCTGGCCCTGATACAGTCATGGCCCTACTGTAAAGAAGGATTCATTGATTGTCATACTCTAACACACTCTTGGTTGGGATTCCATGCTCACCCAGTAACTTTTGATTTTTAGTTTAGCCGCACTATATACTTTTCCTCAGGAAGAGATATTAATTTGTGTTTTATTGTAAACAAAACAAAACACCCTCAGAGGCAAGCCTTAGGAGGGAGCAGATAGAAGATGGTAATCAATGTGGGTTGTAGATGTTAGGCCCGGATGAAGAGATTGCACTTGTCAGGCAGTTTTGCTTTCGAGATGGGATGTCCCTGTGTTGCCCAGGCTTGCCTCAAACTTGTGATTCTCCTGCCTTAGCCTTAGAAGTAGCTGGGATTACAGGCACACATTTCTGTACCCAGCCTGTTGGGCAGTTTTAAATGTTTGCTTTTATTGTGTGTTACTCATTTGGCATTCTTCGATATTACTCATTTCTGTGGGTTGCCATCTCTTAAGTCTGTCTCCTTTGGGATAATAGGAGAATTGAGTTTGTGGACCTGGAAGACTAAAAATCATGTAAATTCACCAGAGGAATGTTACCTGGTGAGACTTTTGACTTGACTTTAGCATGTTTCCTACATATTATTAACCCTTTGCTTTGAACAAGTGTCACCTTTGTAATTGAGCCTTTTTTCAATTCCTTCACTTAATCATCTCTAATAATGAAACAGACTAGGTCCTGGGTTTCTAAAATGGTTCTTAATGTATTAAAATTTTCTATTTACTTGATTTTCCTATTTTTGTGTAGCAAGAGTACTTATGTAGCATTGGTAATCCCCCCCTATGGTAAATGGTATTACAGGAATAACAATATAGTGTTATAAATTCCCTTCTCTGATAAATGGTAACTATTTGAGAAATATTTACTATTTGAATTGTAAAGACCTCCTTACTCTGAGTGCATATGTAAGTAACTATGATAAGTACTATATTAGAGGTATGGTAGAAAAGCGGAAGAAAGTATTCTCCAAGGAAAACTAGACCTTAAACAATTAATAGGAATTGCCTAAATGGAGAATCAGAATAATCCCAAGTTAAGGAGAAACCATGAGTAAAGGTAGAAAAATATTTGCTGTGACTCTGTGTGCAGCACAGGAGAGAGGGTACCTTGCCCTTGAGTTTAAGCAGCTGATGGCAGTGGTGAGGACATAAAGCCAGAGCCTGGTCAGTTGGGACAAGGCTGGAAATTGGTGCCTTGTTTCCTGTGAAAATTGAGAGTCATAATTTAAATTGAGTGGTATTATCAGTTATTTTGGCTAGAGAATTTGGTCTGGGAAAAATGAGAAGATGGATTAGAGATCAATCACTTGGGGACGGTTTTACAGTGAGAAATGGGATAGAGTTCAAGTAAGGGAGGAGATAAATTGAGGATATATGTTTGAGATGGAATCAATAAAACGTGGTGACAAATGAGATGTTGTGGGTAAGGAATAAATTTGTAGGGTGGTGATGGCAAACCTTTAGGGTTTTCAGTGCTAACAGCCTGCTGCAGCATATGGGCCATAGTTTCGCCACCACTGTTCTGGGGAATCCAAGTCAATGTTAGTGCCATTAACTACACAGATTAGGTAGTTTAATACTGGGTTTTGTACGTGTGGAGGGGGACTGTGTCTGTCCACTAGGTAGATTGGAGTTTAGGAGAGATTTGGGGACACCAGCTGTACTAGAGCTTTTAGAAGGTTTAATGCGAGATATAAAAATTTATAAGATTGGCTTCCAGTGGCTGCTCAGAGTCAGGAGATCCAAAGATTCAGTTGAAGGCCTGGAGCTCACTCTAGTGTCTCGGGCAAGTCCATATCAGGAGTCTGAAGAGTCTGGCAGGAAGCCAGGAGATGACATCCAAGGTGAAGTTCCTCCGAAGGAACAGAAGCGAGCCTTTCTTGTTTCCTTTTATTCTATTCAGGTGACAAGCCTATTGGTGGCTGTCACTGACAGCCAGGATGGGTCACCTGTTTTAAGTAAATCCCGTCAGCCACACCCAGAACTATGCTGATCCAGTTTAGCTGGACGTTTCTTACTTGAGTTGACACAATCAGTTAACTGTTACAGCAGGTTAGGAACTGTCTCTTAGTGCAAGATGCTACTGTGTGCTATTTTAATTGTTACACAACCGTGAAAGATAGGTAGTTTTTCTGCTTAATAATTATGAAACTTAAAGTCAGATATAGTTGACAAGGTCACATAATCCCAAGCATGTTGTTGTTGTTACTATTATTATCTTTCATGGTTCTATGAGTTGACCAACATCAGAAAACTCTAGCTTGGAGACTCTTAGTTGTAGTCAGATGGCAGCTGGACTTAACAGAGTTGTCTGAAGATTCAACCAGGTTGCATTTCTAAGATGGATTCTTTATTCATGTTCATATTCTTTATTCATCTAGAATTCCTGAAAGAGCTGGGGAGGCTGGCTACTAGGGGCTGACTGATTATCTCTCTCCATAGTTTCACTACAGGATCAGTCTGTGGTCTTCCTATTTCAACTGCACAGCAGTTGCAGACTTGTTACACAGTGTCCAGTTTACCCCAGTGGGAGTTGTCTAAAACAGCCTCCCTGCCAGTGCAAGGGTACTTGGTGATCTAGACTCAGAAGTCACACATGATTGTTTCTGTGGATTAAAAGTGATTCTTGGAGCTACTGCAGATTCAAGAGAAGGGAACTAACTACCGAAGGATGTGACTGTACAGGAATCCTCTTTGGTTTGGTTTGAGACAAGGTCTTGCTTGCTTTGTAGTTCAAGCTGGCCTTGAATGCACTATTAGCGCAGGCTGGCCTTGAACTTGCAGCAGTCATCCTGCTTCAGCCTCTGAAGTGCTGGGATTACAGGGGTGCATCACCACACCTGACCAGGAACCCTCTTTGGCAAATAGCTTTCTTCACTCACTCTGCTGTTTTTAGACAGCCTGAAAATACATGAGTCCTAAGGTGCTTTGCTAACCGTGTGAAGTGGGTTCAAGAAGGCAGGCATCCTTGGAAGCATGATAGTTTGAAAGAAGACTGGTCAAGTTAAAAAAAAGTTTTTTAAGAGTCAGTTTAAAAAGACTGTCAAGAGACAGAAAGAAAACTTTAAAGACGTGATGCCACAGAAACTAAGGGGGGAGGGGACTCATTACCACTATAGCCGTAGGTTCCTAGATTTGTCGTATTATAAAACAGTTGTGTGGTTTAAACATACTCATACATGTGATTTAGAGTTAACCTGTTACAAAGACTGTCCTTTCTTTTCCCCATTCACCCTGATCTTCCATATATACATACCCAGTTGATGCCTAAAATTCCGTGGACAGAACTTCAATGACTTAATCCAGTGTGAAGCACTTATAATTTATGTGTACATTGTTAGGGTTGCATTTGCTGAGAATAGTGTCCTATAGGAGAAGAAAGAATATAGTACTTCTGGCTTTCTAGAGAGATGTTGAAAAGGTGAGTGATCTCTGTGTTGAAAGAGGAGGATAAAAAAGGTGAGCTTAATATTAATAGCACACTTCTGCTGATCTTGCTAGGATATTCTGTTGAGTTCCAGTAAGGTATGTTTAGGTGCTCTGCACTGAATTACACCACAGAGAGAAAGAAGGGTGAGATAGGAATCTGTCTTCTCTTTCCCTCCCTCCTTTCAGCCTTTCTTTTCTTTTTTCTTTATTTAGTCTATAATTAATAGGTCACTGGTGTTTTTTTAAATTTCAGAACACAAAGTTATCATTGTTGGGTTGGATAATGCAGGGAAAACTACCATCCTTTACCAATTGTAAGTATTAACTACCTTAAATTTTTTATTTTGTTATTTCTAGTTATTTTTTCTGCTTGGGTGTTATTCGATTAATAAAAGCAATAAAAATTGTATAGAATCTAAGTTATTCTGTCAGGAGGGTTGGCCATAAAGAGCCAAATTTAAGCAACTCTTTTTAGAGAGCTAGAAATTTATATGCCATTGCATGTGTTTTTCAGCTGTTTTGGACTAAAGCTCATTTGCTTGTAGAAAATAGAAAATAGTTGATTATATAGTTTCCTAGAGCAATTTAGAGAATAGTCTAGGTAGAATATAGAGGATAGTCTAAAGGGAAATCATGCTGCTTTGTCTCTTGGTTGAAAAATTTTTCAGACAGGCTAGCTTCCTTATGAATTGTAATATGTTTGAACTTTTTGTTTCAGTTCTATGAATGAAGTTGTACATACATCCCCTACAATAGGAAGTAATGTAGAAGAGATAATGATTAATAATACATGTTTCCTGATGTGGGATATTGGTGGCCAAGAATCTCTTCGCTCTTCCTGGAATACTTATTATACTAATACAGAGGTAATGTTTCTTAATACACTACAGCTCTTATGAACAAAATGCTTGTAAGATTTGAACCCTAATAGTTAATCTTTTAAAAATATGAGTGTTTTATATGTGCATGGTAGATTTTTTGATTCCCTAGTTCAGGGTCATTGCTGTATATATTTGTTATCATTGAAACTCTGGGTAAAGAATTAGTGGTTGATTGTATATTGATTCTTGTTTCAAGTATTTATAATTTTTTTTCTTACTATTGATATTTGGCAATGTGGGGGAAATTCAAGTTAATGAGGGCTCTAGTGGCTTGTATCTTATCCAATTTTACCAAGCAGTTTTTTCTATGCCAAACAGTTGCCCATTAAAGAAAGCTTTTTCTTTTGATTAAAAAGCATTTCCATAATCATCTTTTTCTTATTTATACATTACTTCCCAAGTGAAAATTTTAGACCTGTGACACTTGTGTTCATAGTACAACCCTGTAAATTAAAAGGCTATTACAGTTGTTTTTGTAGTGCTAATTGTAAGTTATACTTACAAAGCATACTCTAAACATACATAAAGCTGGCTTTTGAGTTAAGAAATTAATATTCTAAATTAAGTAGCGTTGACCCTCAGCACTCCATTAATTAATCATGGTATTGGAAAAGAAAAAAATATATGTGCTCATAAAGATATATATATATATATATAATGCTTCAGGTATTAAATTATGCCAACACCTTGAAAATTCACAGCTTTATTAAAATACCTTGGATGACAGTGGTAAAGCCACATAACAGTAAATTACCAAGTGAAAGAAGAGAAAAAGTAACAATTCTCTTACCTATCTGTCTTTTGGTTGATGAAAATTAAAAAGTAATAAGGACTGGAAATGACAGAACCTTATTTAGAGATTAATATCTAGTTTTAAAAAGTAAATAGGGCATTTTATCAGTCGGCAGTCAGCATTAACTTGGGCATCATATATGCCATCCTAAATAAGTTAACTCTACATTTGCTCCTGTTTTTCTCTTGCTTTTTGGTGCTCATGAAGTTGGGGAAGAGGTTCACTGGAGGTCAGTCCCACACAGAGCCTTAAGTCTTTCAGTGTGTCTTCTGATACCAGTCTCATCAGTTTAGGAAAGAGTTCTTTGCAGGTGGCAGGTGCCATTTATATTTGGAAGAAAGCCTGTTTTCAGATACAGACTTACTCTTAATTTGTTAATTTTTAAAAAATAATTGATTTAACTGCCAGATTACTCCCATACACATGCCCTTTTAGATTTTCAAATGGATATTAATAAGTAATACTTGTCTGGAAGTAATTTAAATTTAGGACCATAATGAATTTTTTGTTTGGTTTTGTTTTTTGCTGATTTATAGTGCATATAGATGGATATAGGCCCATTAGCATTTAAAATAACTAATGGAGAAAACAGTGTTCTGTATATTGGTTAGAATGTTAGCATTGTATTTCCTTTTCTTTTAAGAATTAATAAATATATTTTAACTAGAGGCTTTACAATGTGTAATGGGTGTCTGTTGTTTTCCAAAATATCATAAGCTTCTAATGTCTTGATATTAGCCTATAAATCAAATAAGCACTTTCTATATTTTCAAATGCCAGTCATATGTAATCACTAATGATGTTTTTGGTAATTATTTTAGTTTGTAATAGTTGTTGTGGACAGTACAGACAGAGAAAGGATTTCTGTAACTAGAGAAGAACTCTACAAAATGTTAGCTCATGAGGTAAGTCACCTTTCTCCGTCAGACACGGGAGGAGGGCATATGTGGAACATTCATTTTTTTCTGGTTTCTCATGAGTTTGTTACCTATTTTAAAATTTTTTTCAAGAAATTCTTTATTGCTGGCCTTGCATGCTTTATTATTTTACATTTCCCAAATTTGAAGTCTATCTGGAGGCAGTAGAAAGATTGAGGAATCTACTGTAGAATAGTGTTTCATTTATCCTTGATAAATTTGGTTGGAAATTTTTGTGCACGAAGAGAATTCCTATAAGTAGCTTTCATTTTTCATTTTAAATAGATTTCTTATATAAAGGATATTATTGGAAATTAGATTTTAAAGACCTAATACGTAACTACTCTTGATTGTTTCTCAGTTACTAGCTAATATTTAAATTAGTTGCTTTTAGGTTTCTCTGGTATTGTCCCTTTGACTAAACAAAATTATATGACTAGCCACATTTTGTTAATCTGTGAAAAATATTATTAGTGACATAAGTTAAAAATTAAGCCATGCCTGATGGCACATGCCTGTAATCCCAGCACTCGAGAGGCTGAGACAGGAGGATTGCCACAAGTTCAAGGCAAACCTGGGCTGCAGTGAGTACAAGGCCAGCCTGAACTACATAGTGAAATCTTGTCTCAACCCACTTCCCCCCAAAATGTTAAAAATTAAATAAAGTAGGCTTGAGGTTATAGCCTGGTGATAGAGCGCTTGCTTGGCATGTATGAGGCTCTGGGTTCAGTTTCCAGCACTGCAAAACAAAGTAATATAGTTCACCAGTAATGATAATAGAAATTATTAAATCATATTTACTGTGGTAATTATTATTTTAATGCTTTTTGTTATTGTTGCTACTTTCTCAACTACTTAAAAATAGGAATGGAAAAATTAACATGTAGATGTATAGAATTTTTCATTTCAGTGGAATTTTTTTAAAGCTTAAGAAAATTGGGATATCTTTAATGAAGTTTTATATTTAATATTGACTTGATGATTTCTTTTGAGATTTGCTTTAAGAATTTTCCTGTTTTGAGCAATATTTCAAAGGAAATGTTTAGGAAACCTAGTAAAGTCCTTGTTTTCCTTTTGGTGATCACGTCCATCAAAATGTACTTTTCCCTATTTTGGACTCTGATTCTGGCAGCTATGTTAAACTTCCTGGAGTTTTAAAAAACAGATCTTACTATTGTGCGTTCATTTACCAGTTTGGTTCTAGTTTGGGATACAGTCATACCTTGGTTCTCAGCTTCTTTGAAACTCATCAGATTTGGTTCTTCACAAATTTTAATGCAAACATTTTGTCCAGGTACTTGTTTTTTAGTCCTCAGTGAGCAAGCTAGAAATTGTATATCGAGTAACTCACTACCTTTTCTAGCTATCTTAGTTACTTTTCTCTTGTTGCTGAGACAAAATACCAGACACCCAGAGTTAAAGGGAGAAATTTTAGCTCACAATTTGTAGAAGTTTCAGTCCATAATTGGCTGGCTCCAAAGCAGGGTGGCATGGCAGAGGAGGACAGCTCATGGTGGGCAGACGGTATCAAAGCAACCAGGGGATGCCCACAGCTCTTTTTAGCTCATCTTATCCAGGCTCCTTAGGGTGGGTAGCACTCACACCTTTAATCTTAGTGCCCTTGATCCTAGCATTGTACCGTGAATCAGTTCTAACATCACACACTCTAGATCCAGCCACCTCTGAAAATGCCCCACCTAAGGCTACATGAGGCTTTGGAGAGATATCTAAACACAAACCATGACACTATGAAAACAGTTTTTTGATACTCATCATTTTTCTGCTCATCGCAACTTTCTGGAACCAATTAATGATGAGTACCACAGTACCACTGTACAAGCATTAAACCATAAAACAGAAAATGAAGGTTTGTTTTTTTTTTTAATATTGTATTTTACAAAAAGTATACCACCATCCTTTAGTTTATTCTTTTTTTTCTTCCTTAAATTCTTTTATTGGTACATTGTAGGTATACAACACAATTACATTTCTCATTGGGAACTTGTACCTTTACATGATACGTCTTGGTTCTTATTTTTTCCCCATTCCTAGCCCTCCCTTCACCCCCTCCACCCTTCCCTATTTACAAAGACTTTATTTCCATTTCTTCCATTT
>NW_004624866.1:5323305-5344623 GCF_000247695.1 Heterocephalus glaber
TTAAAGGAAATACCTAAACTCTCCCAGCTACTTGAGCTACTTACTAATTAGGCTTGGAGTTTGTTATATGTATGTTACCTGCCCTTTACCAAGAAGGGTTGATTTAGAGATAATAGTTCAGTCAGGTTAAGTTGGAAAAAAAAAATGCCGAATGGAATCTGTGTGTGGTGTTTATAACCTAAAGACTTCCTTAATCCATTGCTCTATTCCATTTTCCCCTTCATATTTACTGAAAGAACAAATGCCAATATTAGATTCTAAAGGAATTAGTAATAAGCTTATTTTTTACAAAATAAACCTATTGAAATAGGCTTTAAAAGACATCAAAATAATCAGATTCATGCATTGACTTTTTAGATGCAGATACATTACAAAAAATGTCTTTAAAGCTCCACTTAAAAGTAAAACTATATCAAAGAATCTATAATAATTTTAAGACCATGATAGTGGAGTAATGAAAAGCTAGAATTTAGCACTTTGCATGCTAAAACCTGACTTCTTTGATTTACCCTTAGAATGAATGGTGTGGTGAGGATGTGAAGAAATGTAACAGGATGCTGTTGGATTGCTTATGCAGTATTTTTTACACTTGTCCAGCCCTTGTGTATTGTTCTAAAAACTAAAGCTTAAAATTTTATGTTATTGCCTGCTAGATGTGCTGATCTCTGGTAGAAAATTGCCATAGTCTGTATTCCAAGAAGTGCCTGAAATTGATTTGTGTTGATTTTTAAGTCCATCTAATAAATTATATATGTTTTCTATGGTATTGTATGTGCTTGTTTTACCGATGACACAGAACTGAGGGTTTCTAAGTCTGAATTTGTGCTTCATTTGAATAAAAAGGCTTGAGATTATAAAATACCCATCTAATCCTCAACAAATCAGTATAAATAAGCGCTAGCAAAGCCATTTTCTCTCTTTTCTGATAAAAATATTTCATGATCCTAGCACTGGGGACCCACTGTATTAGGCAGAGACTAGAAAATTTAACTCTTTTTAAAAATAATTTTTAGAGAAAATTATACTCCATATTTAAAAACCTTTAGTAAACATTTGCTGCTTGCATAAGAGTAGCCTTTGCATTCTCATAGTGGTTAATAATTTTGAGTGTTATTATCATTTAGATCTTGAGCCATTTTATTTGTGTATACGTATGTGCCAAACCCTCCTGTTTATTTGTATCTGTGTACTAAAATATTTGATCAAATCTTACTACATTTCTCATATAGTTCAATTATTTTTTTTAAAAAACTGACCATAGAGTATAATTGTAAATTCTAGGACAAGGCTTGGCTGTATTTCCAGTGAGGTACAGTTACATTGTGTTCATATTGCAAATCATCTTCCATGGAAAGCAAAATGTGTGTATGACTTTTAAATTGTCATAATGTGTACTGTTCCCTTCCCCAAACTTCTTACATTAATGATATACAGAATTGCGCTCATTATTTTTCTTGAAACTAGTCAGATTGGAGTAGCTTTTTCTCATAGTATGTCCAAGTTTCCATGAGACAGGGTAATACCTGCAAAGCACTTTTAAAGATACTTTTTAGGTTAATGTCCAAGGTATAGCACTGAGGTGGCAGCTATGTGTAATGAGGCTTCTTTTTGTTGCTAGAGTTAAGAAAAATGTATGCTAATCATTTTAATTTATACATAAAATATATTTTACTAATTGCGTTAATTTTATTATAAGTTCTTTAGCTATTAATCTTATTTATCATATTTTCCTAGAGATGCTTAGATAAAAATGTATTCCAACCAGTTTCTTTATATAAACCCTCCACCACAGCTATCACCAAAATGAGGTCTATGTAAACAGTATTGATAAATGGGGAAAAGTTTTGAAACCTTTTAGGTTGGTTTTATTAAAATTTCCAATATAATGAAAAGTTTCACTCAAGCTGAGTATGCAAGAAGAGGGAGATATTTTGTCTTCTGTTTTGTGAACTTGTGTTTCTCTGTATGCTAAAGAAATTTCACACGTAAGGAATATTCCTGAAATTGAAGATGTTGGGGTGAATTGGTGCTTTTGTGTTTCCTCTGCTAACGTGCTAGGTATCTAGGAAAATAATGTTTCAGGGCCTTCTTGATAAGACAATTTCCTGGATGGCTGTGGGATATTTATTTATTTTAAGAAAGGGAGGGAGTGGGTAGATTGGAGGAGGAACCTCTTCATTGGTAAGGAATGTAATCAACTATTGTAGATGCACTGCTTCGTTACACTTGTACCAATGTCCTTGTGTCCATAATTAACTGAACTGTCAAGCTCCAGAAATGTATTGGCCAGGTGACCAGTAAGCAGGAAAAGCATATTGATTATGAAATTGAAGAATAAGTCAAAGTAGTTTGCAGGGGGGTGATAAAATTACTACTGAATTTCCATGTTCAATATGTATATTAAATTTTTTTAAGTTGCATGTGAACTTGGTATATTGTCTCTGCTTTATGCTTTGAGGGAAAAGAGGAAAAAGCTAAGTTAAATTGTTACTCTATGATGTACTGTTACTTTTACCTTTTCTTTTTAGAAAGGATTAATTATAACTTATTCACACCTCTGTGTTGTCAGTGTTTTTATTCTGGTTTATTCTCTTAAATGTACAGATTCATTGGTAGTAGGGCTAGGATCTGTCATGGCAGTTGAAAAGGTATGACAACTGCATTATGCAGATGACAGATACTGACATAAGGGGTTCTCTGACACCCTTCTGTAGAACTTGGTTAATAGAGAGCTGTCTTTCTTTTACTTCTCAGTGTTAGAAATGGAAATGAGTCTGAGAACAAATGACCAGTGTGATTGATTTGTTTTAAAATGTGAGAAAAATTCAGTCATTTAAAATGAGTCTTAACATTCATGAGCATGAATGATAGTAAACAGCAAGGAAAGGAAAAAAATGAGAAGGGAGTCGTCCCCAGACATATGCATACTTGAATATTGTCTTTCTCCTCTTCACTAGATCATTAGCACCACAAGGGCAATGACCCTAGGTGTTGTGTTTATCAGTTCATATCTATTTAGGGATTCAAGGTGACCATGTTTTTCACATTAGTTTTTGTAATAGACATAGGACTTTCTTTAAAATGGCCTAAAAGAACCAAGTAGTGGCAGGCAGATATACAAATTTTATTTATTTGAAATCTGTGGCTCTCCATCTAACCTAGTGTTTGCAACCTTGAAATAGTAAATGGTTCACCAGCTCTTTTAGCGGGGGTGGGGGCTGTCATCTTATTGCTGTTTTTATGTCTTTTCTTCAGTTTTCATATCTGGAATTTCCCCTTTTTACTAGTAAATAAGTTTTGTCCCATGAAGTGAATTCACATTAAAGTAGTCTCATGCTCCTTTTGAATGAGTTCTCTTTGACTGATGGAATCCCTTAGGGATTCCATGAATTGGAATGCTCAGGTGACCAGTTGTTCCATTCCTACATTCCTTATATTCTGGCAAATCATTTTATATCAAGAAGGATGTTCATCTTGAAGTCTTTTTGAAACAGTCCAATTGTATGTAGATCACAATAATATTCTACTATATTTCTTATATTATTACCAGGGATGTTGTGATGAACTTCTACTTAATGCTTAGGATTATTCCTATTGGCTAGAATCCCAGAATTGAAAGTACTGGATTAAATGATATGATGGAGTTTAAGAATACCTATTCCGTATTTTCACTAGTATGTATTTTTTTAAAAAACTTTCCAACTTAATAGGATAAATATGCGTATTACTTTGCACTTAGTTATTCAAGCTATTTTTCTCCATGTTTTAATTTCCCCTTAATTGTTCTTTTTGTTTTATTAGAATCCTGGTGTTTTTTATTAATAACTTAAATATGATAAATGTTTTTGCAGATTTTCTAATAGTTTGTCCCTTAAATTTATAGTGATCTTTTTAATGTGTTTATTGATGTAAAAAAATTATATAAGAAATACTTTTTTAAAGTGAAAACCAACAAAGCACGATCCAAAAACTCATTAAAACCATCCATTGTCCCATACCCTAAGAAAACCAGTACCAGCACTTTATATGGTTTTGTATGCTCTTAAGTTTTGCACAGCATAAACACTTTTGTGAACGTCTTTTACATACAAAACATTATTTTAATAGATATTTTTGTGTTTGGATATGTTACAACCACTATTCTGTTGATGTACATTAAACTATTCCTTATTTCTCACCATTAAACAATATTTAATTTATACTTGAATTTGTTTTTCATAGAATGACTTCTCACAAGTTAAATTGGAGTGTCAAAGTGTATATATAGACTTTTAAAAAGGCATTGGTGACCTGTTGCTCAAGTGTAATCCCAAAGTCGATATACATGACTATCTCTATTTTAAGATACTTTATATTACATTAATCTGATCAGAAAAAGCCACCACCACTCAATTTGGGTGTTTTCAGGTCATGGTGTGTGTTCAGCAATCCTCCCAGTGAAGGGCAGTACAGAGCTTCCTCTCAAGTGAAAGGTGAAAGCACTGATATATTCAGTGATCTTTAGCCTTTGATCTGTGTGCGGTTTACTTGTTAACACACTTGTATTACACGGTGCTGATCATTGGCTCATTTTGGAGGGATAAAAGAAGAAACCTAGAAAAGAATCCCCCAGCTGAAGTTTTTTAATATTGAGAATAATCTCCACCTTTTATTCTCATGATGATTTCCACCAAAGTGTCACTCTACAATTAACAGCCCTAAATGCCAGTCCTTTTACTTTTCTAGTACAGGTTCTTTGCTTTATGGGGAGCTCACATTTATAGTGCAAGTTGTACTCTTTTTCCCTGATTCAACATTTCTTGTAAGAAAATTGTGTTTGATGAATAATAAACTTGTAAGTTTCAGGTACACATTTTTATGTCAAGCAACACCTGTTCCATTCCTTTACATATTAGACGATCTTGGGTAAAAAGTAGTAACTCCCTCTGTGGGTGTAATAGGATCGAACCCAGGACTTTTGCACTGACCTACATCCCAGCCCATTTTTTATTTTGAGATAGAATTTTGCTAAGTTGCCCAGGCTGAGTTTGAGCTCAAGATCCTCCTGCATCTGCCTCCCACAGTTCTGGGGTTACAGGTGTGTGTCCCCACGCCCAGCTACCTCCCTTTTGACATTTACATTACTTGGTTATTACTTGAGTTGGAATATCATCATAGATTTTTGGTCATATTTATTATTAGTATAAATTTTCTACCTCTGTATTTTTTGCTACTGGTTTTATGAAAGTTCTTTTAAGGAATACTAATTTTCTGCCACATGGTATTTTGACTTTCTAAAAGTAAGGTTATCCTCTGAATCTGTGATCTCAACCTTTTTAGCACTAGGGGTCAGATTCATGGAATACAGTTTTTCCAGGAAAGAGGTGGGGGTGCTTTTAGGATCACTTAAGCATGTTGTGCTTATTATGCCCTTTATTTCTATTATTGCCTTATAATATATAATGAAATTACTATATACCATCATAACGCAAAATCAGAACCCTAAATTTTTCCTGCAACTAGATGGTCCCATTTAGGGTGATGGAAGAAAGTAACACCAAAGGTGTGTTGCGTGTGTTGCATGTGTTCAGTCTACTCCATGATCTCATTTTTGTTGCTGTTGCTGTAGAAAACCCTGCTTCACAAAAATAGGATGTTGGAGATAAAAGGAGGCTCTTCGGTGTTTTCGTGGCAATCTCAAGATATTCCACCTTGACTTCAATCCAGAACATACGGAGATTTGAAGTTGTGTCAAACGTACTTTTAAGGCCACTATCATTTGTGATCTCAAGCAGTTAATCCTTTTCTAGCACAGAGCCTAATCTCCTGGTTTATTCATAAATGGGTCAGAGTCCATTTCTTCCCCAGTTCTAAGCTTTTTTTGTGGTTGGGAAGTAATCCTCAAACTCTTGAAAACTGAGATAGGTGAGCATGCACCAGCTAGGAGAAGGAAGGCCCTAATTCAGTCTCTTTCACAACCTCTGATAATGTTTGAAACATGTCAAAAATCCCATTGTTCACTCATCACCTTCATAATTCCAGGTTGGCTTTGAATGCAGCCACATTATATGTTGATTGAAAACAGTTGTTCTCTCCTGAAGTGATTGATTGAATTTGTTGAACAGGTTGAATGTATCACACAAGCAAGTTTTGTGAACCATTCTGTAACACAAATGTATTTCCAGTAGTGACTTTTTCTGAGAGACATCTCCAGAGCGTCTTTTGTAGCCAAAAAACAAACCGACAATTTACCTTTAGTAAGCAATCTCACTTCTGTGTATAAGAAAGAATGTGTATGCTCTGTGTCCATCTTCTCACAGAGCTGTGCAAATACACGTGAGTTAAGGGTGTGTGCTTTGATGTGGTTGATAATTTTAATGACATCCTGCAAAAGAATTTCAGTTGACATTTCTTGGCTAGCCAGCATATCTCTATGGGTGACACAGTGAGTAACATAAAGTCATATTCAGAAGTGATCTCTTTGACCTGAGTAGTGAAACTAGAAAGCCATCCACTGGTAGCAGCTACTCTTTCCATGCATATACTGACACAATTACCGATTCAGTTTTCCTCATATGTAATCATTCAGACTTGCATAGTTCTGTAGCTGTGGTGTTGGTTGGCAACAAAAGTGTATGTAACATAGCCTGATGTTCATCCTCCTGAAAAATATATCACAAAATCAAGCATTGTTACCTGTCAGCACTGGTAGACTGATCAACCTGGATTGTGTACCATGGTGATTCATTAATCCTCTCTAACAATTGTGCCTCAGTTTCCTTTTCTGTTTCATCAGTTCACCTAGTTATGGTATTAGTTAACAGAGGAACTTGTGGCACCTTTTGGACTGCAGCCTTTTCTAAAAATGCACAACAAATGTCCTTAGAAGCAAGCAGGATCAATTCTTCACCAATAGTAGAACTTTAGCCAGTTAATAGAGATTTTTGTCAGTGCAGACACGTTGACACATTAAAATGAAGTGATGACCTTCAATAATTGCTTCTATTCTTTGTGTTCATTTTTTTTCCTTTATAAAAAGACTCCAAATCCGTGTCTTTGAACGCAGGGTTGGTCTCTGTGGTGAAGCAGTTTGGAAGGTCTCACGGCTTTATTGGGTAGCTGGTCATCCCATCTTATAAAGCAGGCTTGAAGAATGTGAATTATCTGTTGCAATGAACTCTACGTAGGACTCCTGGTATTTTCTTTTAAAAGCAGCTTTCTTTTTGTTGGCAGTCAGAGTTTTCTAATGTCTCATAATTGGGCCCCTCTTCAAAACTCTCCAGTGTTGTTTGTTTTTTACTCATTTTGGCTAGGGTTAAATTTTGGGCTTACTAAAAAGTATGACTCAGACTAATGTACAATGTGAGAAAGAGGTGCAGATGGAAGTGGTAAATAAAAACTGGGCAGATCATGTGCAGACTAAAACAAGTATCAGATTCTGATTTAAAGTCTGCCACCAGATGCAGCTGTGTAATTAAAGTGCATCAACTCACTTGCCACTATAAAGCCTGTCACCAGAAGCAGCTTGTCACTTGCCACACACTAATAGGGTCTGCATGCAATTAATTTATTATGGTCTCTGTGCAGTCAAACCTCTCTGCTAATGTTAATCTGTATTTGCAGCTGCTCCCCAGTGTTAGCATCACTGCCTGAGCTCCACCTCACATAATCAAGCATTAGATTTTTCATAAGGAGTGCATAATCTATATACTTCAGATTTGTAGTTTACAGTAGGATTTTGCTCCTATGAGAATCTAATGCAGCTGTTGATCTGACAGGAGGTGGAGCTCACATAGTAATTCCAGTAATGGGAGCTATAAATGCAAATGAAGCTATGACATACCACTCAACTTCCTGCTGTGTGGCTTGGTTCCTGTAGTTTAGGGACCTGGACTTGAAACTGATCTCAGATGTATATGAAATTTTAGTTGGATTTATCAATCTCTATGGTTTGTGCCTCTTGTTCAAAAGTTTTTGTGGGAAAGATAGAAAATAACATAGCTAATGATTGTAAGCTTATTTTTATATTTTTTGAGGGGATTACAATGACTTTCTATTTGTTCCCTCTATAAACTTTACAGTTAATGTGAGAAGATTAATAAAGAGGACATGATTGGATTTTCAATCTTTGAGGATGTATGTACTGCATTTTCTTTATTCATTAAAAATTTACCTTGTTTTTCAATACCCTACTTAAGCTATCTATTAAATATAGTTGAAAGATAAAAATAAGTGTTGGAAATTCTATGTTAAGTCATTAAAATGGTTGATGTCCATCCATCAAGGTCCAAGATAGTCAAGGAATAGTTATATGATGAAACATACTATTAAAATTTTTGTAGGAATTTTAATAGCATGAATAGTGATTTATGATTGTGACATGTGAAAGGGAAATAAAGTACAAACTTTTACACATTGGATGACCTCACTTATGCTTGAAAAGGAGCATAGAAAAAAGGAAGAAAATATATTACAATATGATTAGGATTTATTGTAGGCAACAGCATTATAGTTGAGTTTTTTCTGATTCTTCATGCTTTTGCATATCCCTCATAGTCCATATTGAGCACATTACAGTGAAATTGGAAAACAGTGTTGAATCATTTCTGTTACTTTTAAGGAGTCAGATTAATGAGGTGGTAAGGAAACTTTGAAAGGTGTTTATAAGTAAATGAGATACAGCTCTGAGTCTAGAGGTCAAGATGTTTAGTAAAAATTGATTTAGTGGCACAAAACCATTTACAACTGCAGTTATACATCAGTTACTGCAGCTATAAAGAGATCACTTGTTTAGCTTTTTCTTTTATATTTTACTGCTTTTGAAGGATTCATGAGCATAGATATCTCCAGTTGGGTGATTATTTTTCTTAAAGTACAAGCAAAATTCAGTGAGAAAAACAAAGATATTCCAGCAGTACAAACAGTCAAGCAGGGTGGTATAATAACCAAACACTGGCCTGTAAGATAACCAGGGTTATAACCACACATCTACCACTACTGTAGGAATAGCTGTGTGCACATTTTCAACGCTGTGAGACGTCAACATCATTATTCAGAACCTTTTTAGCAATACAATCTATTTCATTAGTTGTATTTTTTGGAATCTATATAAAGAAATCAGACAAAATTAGTTATATCCATAAAATTTTAGTTATATGCATATTCTATGATTTGACATTATTTGCTTTGAAAGCAGTGACATTTAATGAAGACAAAAATTTGTCATTAGAAGGAACATATACTTATGGTCACATCATCTTCTACATCTGATTTTATGTATTTTGTTTTAGATAATTAGTGTTTGTGGGCTAGGTTCTTTTGGTCTATGTAGTAGTGACCAAATGCTCACAGGAAATGAATTTCAAATGATAATAGCCTTTTAAAATGGTTTGACTGCTAAATCTCAGGATGCTCTGCATGGATTCTCTTCAGGGTGGTGTGTTAAAACTAATATTTGAATTGCTAATAATGTCTAACATTTGATTGTCCTTGTTATAAATCACAAAGTTAGATAAAAGGTATACCTGAAATTTAAAATGGTAATTCAGATGAGTTGTACTAGAGGTTAGGTAGAAACAATGATGTGTCAAGATTCAAAAGGCTTTAAAAATTAGAGTGATTATAGTAGTAAGAGTGACCATTGGAAAGCCATTGAAGGTTTAGGGGCTGAGGAGTAATAATTTTATGGCAAGCCTTTTAACATGAAAATTAATGTGTAAAGATGGAGGGCCGGGGATTTAGCTTAGTGGTTCCGGCGCCTGTCTCACAAGCGCAAGGTCCCAAGTTCAATCCCTGCTACCAAAAAAAAAAGAGAGAAGGAACTGGAGAAAATAACATTTATAGATTGTTACAGTAGTCCTGATGAAAGAGAAAATGACTAGAAACAAGGCATGTGCAGCAAGAACAGATCAGAAAATGAAAATAAAATCATTATGTTGGCAAGATGATAAAGCTTGGCGTGTAATGGATATGGATAAAGTGATCATATAACTTTTACGAAATAGAGTCAAACAGGGCATTATTGATAATTATTATACTATGTCAAAACATCAAATCATGCCCCATGAATGCAAGTGACCCTCAATGTCTATAGGTTCTGCATCCATGGAGTCAACCAACTAACAAAGATATTCAGGAAAAAATTGTATGCATTTTTTTCATGTCATTCCATAGACAATATAGGATAATAACAATTTATGTGGCATTTTCATTATATGAGATATCCTAAGAATAGAGATTATTTAAAATAAAGAAGATGGGCATCAGTTAATTGTAAATGCCAAGCTATTGTATTCACTGGCTAGAATATCTGTGGGTACCCATAGGAGGCCCTAGAACCAATCCCCTGCAGATACTGAGAGGTGGCTCTATATAACAATAATGTGTCAACCAAAATTATCATTAAAAATCCTCTTTTTTAAAAAGAATAAAAATTATTCTAGGGCTGATATGGGCAGGTTAGGAATTATAGAAACTAGATATGAGGAGCAAAAAAGAGGAAGGAGGCATAAAGCAGTTTTGAGCTTGCTATCTAGAATGACAGTAGAATAAAAACAGTAACAGAAAGAATAAGTACAACGGCATGATGTGAACTAATCTACACATTATGGGGTGGATTTTAATTGCTCAGTGTTATCTGGAAGTGGCACTTGGCAAAATACCATGAGAATGTAATTTGTATAGTCATGAAAAATGATATGGAGCTTTTAATCAAAAAAATAAAAAATAAACTTCCATATGATTCTGCAATCCCAAAACTGGGTCTATATCCAAAGGAAATGAAATCAGTATTTTGAAGAGGCCTCCACACCTTCATGTGTATTGCAGCACTGTTTGTGGTAGCCAAGAAATGAGAACAACTGAGCTGTCTGTCACTTGATGAATGTGGTAAAGAAAATGTGGTGTATGCATACACAATGGAACACTGTTCAGACACACACACACACACACCCTATCATTTGTGACAACATGGAAGCAACTGGGGATCATTATGTTAAATGAAGTGAGCCAGTGCTAGAAAGAAACCGTATGATCTCATTCGTGGAATCCTAAAGAGCTGATCCCATAGAAATTGAGAGTGATGGTTACGAGGGGCCGGGAAGAAAGGGTGGGACTGTGGAGTGGGAATGCTGGTGAGTGTGTGTGTGCTCAGGTGTGGTTAGGTAAAAGAAGTAAGTTCTGCTGCTCTGCTGCACAGTAGGGTGACTACAGATGATCATAATATAGTGTATGTGTATCTCCAAACAAGTAAAAGAAAGGATTTTTGACTATTTTTACCACAAAATGTAAATGAGTGGATTCATATGCTTATCCCAATTTGAACATTGTACAATATATGCATGTATCAGAATATCCCATGGTACCCTGTAAATAAGTACATTTTTATTTTTCTGTTAAAAAAGAAAAATGAACTCATAGTCATGTGAATAAGTTTGGTGAAAATCAATTATTGCTAATAGAAGAAAACCCACAAGCCTCTTTATCAAATTGGCAAAAGGATAACCAACATTTTTGCCTGCTCTTTACCTCAGTGACACAAATGGTAAAATGGCAATGTTATGTTCATCTGATTAAGAAATTGAACTGGTTTGTGCTGGTTAATCTTGATTTTTAGCTTGAGTGGATTAAGTGACTGCTGAGGATATGGATTGTGAGGGCACTACTCAGCAGTAGGCCAACCCACTGATGAGAGGCCTTCATGGCTGAAAGGGCTAATAGGAAGTGGGGCCTGGTTGGAGGAAGTGGATCATGGGGGGCATGATGTTGGAGATTATATTGGACCCATGGCCCATCTCTGATGCTTCTGTCCTTGCTCTTTGCTTCCTGTCTGCCTTGAGTTGAGTGGTTTTCTTCCACCTTGACCTTTTGCCATGATGTTGAAGCCAGCTAACCGTGGACTGAAACCTCTGAAATTGTAAACCCAAATAAACCTTTTTTCCCCTACATTGCAGGTATCAGGTATTTTGTCCCAGAAACAGGAAAGCTGATTAAAGAGGTTGCTCAGTCCACATAATTGTGACTCAATTGAAAGTTATGAGTCTAGAATTTTGTCTTAGAGTTTTGACTACTCAGTTTTACATTTCAGGTGATAACACAAGACAGTGACAAAAAGAATGATCACCAATAAAACTTTTTTTAAAAAGTTCATCAGAAATGGCAGGTTATTGGTTGAGCCAGATTGATATAATGGGGTATTATTCCCAAGAAGATTCCCAGGAATTTCTGAGTCCTTGGTCTTTTCTCTGGAAAAAATTTTAACTGCCTGTATGCTGTATAAAAGGTTCTACTATTTTACATTTATTGGAAAGATATGCCTCCAGATAAGAATAAAATTGGAGAACTGTAAATTAGTTTTATTCTACCTGATTTTTTTAGAAAATTAACTGTAAATGGAATATAGTGCCAAGAAAAATCGTAAGTCTGAAATTATGTCACTGGTAAATTCAGTACTGTAATTTGATTAGCATTATACCATATGAATATTATGCCCACCGTACTCTCAACAAGCTACTAAACATTCCTGGAACTTACCCTTTTTATGGCTACATATCAGATATATGTATATTTTGTTGTTGTTGTTGTTGTTGTTGTTTGTTTGTATGGTACCAGGCCCTTGCACTTGCCAGGCAGGCATGGCACCACTGAGCTAAATCCCCAGCCCCCTCAGATACATTTTGATAATCATCTTTTAAAAATTTTCTTTAAAAAACTAAATACAGGCTATTAAATTACAATAAAATGTGTCCTAAACATGTTCTCTTTCTCAGTCCCATGGCTTGATCCCTTCTGTTTTCCTCCACTGAGAAGGCCTTTCCTCTTGTCCCACATGGCAATCTTCACCATATCCTTAAAAACTGAGCTTGACAGTCACTTTTGACAGCCTGGCCTGATATGGAAGATCATTCAGCACATCCTTCTCTGTTGCCATATCACAGAATTGTTGTTTGTTTTCAGCTGGCTGCTCAGGACTGCAAGGCTCTGGAAGACAGTCTATTCCATTCAACATGGTATACACTGGTGACATCAGTGAATACATTTATGGAATGTAAGCTTTGAGGTATTGCCATTTTTATTTATATTTAGCATGCAATTATTATGAAATGTTGTAAGTACTATATGCCTGGAATTGTCTTATTACTAGATAGATGTAATGAGGAAAAAACAAGGTGTCTTAGTAGCTTTTTCATTCTTAAATGTTTTTGAAATCACTTTGTTGGCTAAGAGACAGCCGGGCATGGTGGCTCATGCCTGCAATACCAGCACTCAGGAGGCTGAAGCAGAAAGACCACCTTAAGTTTGAGGCCAACCTGGGCTACAGAGTGGGTTCAAGGCCAGCCTGATCTACGTCGTGAGACCCTGTCTCAAAAGAAAAAAGAAATCAAAACACTGTTGGCTAGGAATTGGGCCTGCAGGTCAGCTAGTGTGTTTCTCCTTTGTTGCCTTCCCTACAGTCCAGTAACTTGCAAATTGATTATAGCGTCTTTCATTTTATAGTCCTGGGAACTGTGGTGAATAAGAAGTTTTACATTAAACAAAAGAGAAAATTGAAGCAAAGAGATTAGTTGACATGTTCTCCGTTGTGTTGCTAAATAGATACAAACTGAGCCATCTAGTTTAGTGCTCTGTATACTCTATTAATGCTGTTTTTAAAAACTAATTTTAAAGCTGGGTGTGGTGTTATATGCCCATCATCCCAGCACTGTGGGATGTTGAAAAGGGAGGATCCCAACTTTGAGCCACCTGGGTAACTCAGGAACTCAGCAAGACTTTGTCTCAAAATAAAAAATCTAAAAGGGCTGGGATGAGCCTCAGGGCAAATGTCCTACGTTCGATCCATAGTAAGGGGAAGAAAACCCTAATTTTAGTTTAACTCAGCCAGTTTGGTTAAAACTTCCCATTTTTTTGCCTGTTTTTTGAGAAGTGTCAGTTTTTTTTTAATGTGTGGTTTCTATTTTAAGGGAGACAGTTTGACTAATGACAACTCTGAAACCAAGTGAAATCAGATTATTAAGGTGCTCTACCTTAGATTAAACTAGCTTTTAACTTAAATTCAATAGTTTAAGTAAAATTAAATTTTTACTAAATTTAAACACTGCATTTATTTTTAAATTTATTCACATCTTTGTATTAGCCAATTTTCTAAAAGAAAATAAACAGTGTATTTACTAAAGATAGAGATGAGAAATTTAAAATGTTTAATGTTCTTATATAAATAAGTGGTATTAATATTTTGACTTCATTTCAATCTGTGTTATTTTGTTTTTTGTCTCTATTTTATGAGCACATGTTTGCAGAGCATAATGTTTATATTCCTTGAGTGGCCTTGGTAGATGTACATAACACATCTTAATTCCTTTTTTCCCCCTTTTCCTCCCTTCTTTTTCCCCTCCCTCCATCTCTTGATCCTCTTCCTATATGGGAAAGATCTATCTCTCTACTTCCTATTTTCATCTTTATTTTGCTGTTTATTTATAATTTGAGTTTCTCATATAAGAGAAACCATTGGCTATTTAAGCTTGTGTGTCTGATTTATTTCACTTAAAATTATGATGTCAAGGTGCATCCACTTTCCTTCAAATGACTCGAGTTTATCTTTCTTTATGGCAGAGTGGTATTGTACTTCATTATATGTAAATATCACATTTTCTTTATTCATTCATCTATTAATGGCCATATATGCTGTTTCCAAGATTTAGCTATTATGAATTGTGCTGCTATAAAACATGGGTATGCAATTAGTTTTTTGAGAAATCTCTATAATGATTTTTTTGTTGCTGTTACCGAAGATTGAACTCAGAACCTTGCACTTACGAGTCAGGCAGCAGCACCACTGAGCTAAATCCCTGGTCCCACTATTATTGATTTCCATAGTTTATATGCAAATAAACAAAGTAGAAGGGTTCATTTTTTCCCCACATCCTCACCAGCATTTGTTATTATTTGATTTCTTGATGATAGCCATCCTTTCTAGGGTAAGATGAAATCTCAGTGTTTTAATTTGCATTTCTCTACTGGCCAAAGATGTTGAACATTTGTTCATGTATTTATTGGCCGTTTTTACTTCTTCTGAGAAGTGTCTACTCATTTTACTTGCCCATCTTTTGATTGAGTCTTTTATTTTGGAGGGGTATAATTTTTTGTGTATACTTTATATATTCTAGATATTAGTCCTCAACCTGAGGAATAGCTGGCAAAAAATTTTCCCATTCTGCAGTCAAATGCTCTACCACTGAGCTATACCCCCTATTTTCCCTTTCTGTAGGTTGTCTTTTTCACTCTTTTGGTTGTTTATTCTGCTTTGCAAAAACTTTTTAATTTGATATGATCCCATTTGTTGATTCTTGTGATTATTTTCTGTGTAACCAAGGTTCTGTTCTGAAAGCCCTTGCCTGTGTTTATGACTTCAAGAGTTTTACCTATTTTATTTTCCAGCAGGCTAGGTATTTTTGTTTTAACATTTAGTTCTTCAATCTGTTTTGATCTTAGCTAAGTACATAGTGAGAGATACGGATCTAGATTCAGTCTTCTCCTGTGGGCCAAGCCTGAAGTTGGTCCTTTGCCTCCTGTCTAGTCGCTTTCTCCTCCATAGACTAGATAGTCAAACACACAGAGTCCGTTTGACTAGGATTGTAGACCCTGGATGGCACAGCCCCAGGAGACAGTTACATTATGTGTCCTTCTTCCTTGTTCCCTTTCTGTGCATGCCCAATCAGGAGACAATGACATTCAGCCTAGGCCACATAGCACTAGTTACCCTGCCATCTTTTCCTGTTTGTCTTACACTACAAATAAAGAACAGGCTGGACTCCAGGCAGCCATTAGCTCCCAACAGGCTATGGCTCCACCTGGTCCAGCTTTCAAGCATAATCTTGGTGTTTTTCATTTTTCTTCATCTTCCACCACTCTCCAGGCTTCAGACCCTATGCTGTGCAGGTCGTGGCAATCTTCTGCATGTGTATAGCCAGTTTTCCCAACATGATTTATTAAAGAAGGTATCAATATGTGTTTTTGGCCCTTATGTCAAAGATCAAACAGTTGAATGTGCTTGGAGTTGTTTCTGCATCCTCTGTTCTGTTTCATTGATCCTCTTTTCTGTTTTTGTGCTGGTACCTTGCTGTTTTTATTACTGTACCTTTGTAATATAACTGCAACTCTGGGATTATACCTACCACTGTGCTCTTGAATCCAGGATATTTACTATTCTGGCTTTCTTTTGTTCTTTAGGATTGTTTTCTCTATTTCTGTGAAAAATGCTGTTGGAGTTTTGATTGGGATTGTAGTAAATCTGTATATCAATTTTGGAAGTATGGCCATTTTGACTGCAGGTACTCCTCTAATGATCTATTGATTTAATGACTGTTTGGACTTAAGACCTGCTACTCAAATTTATGCACTGTTTTTTTTTTTTACAGTTCTGTACATCTTGTTTATGGAGACTTGATGTCTTTTTTGTACAATACAACTTGTTTATAGAGTACTGTAATTTTTGCTGATTGTACTGCATAGTATAGTACTATAGTTTTATGTTCTGTTATACATTACAGTACTGCATGTAAGAGTTTTGCAAATATAAGCAAACGCATCAAGTTGGAGTTTTCTGGGAGCGCTGCGCGGTAGACCACTATGGCTGGGCCTAACTCGCCTCCTCCCTCAGATGAGGCAGGGCCACTCGTGGAACAAGGAACACACATCTTGTTTGCTTCCTCTCATGGACAAGGCAGGGCCCTGTGGGAGGAGAACAGGTGACAAGACAGTATGGTGAAGTAAGGCCTGGCCAAGAAGAGAACGTGCCTTCCTTCCTATCTGTTCCCCATAAAACTATCAAGTGTGAAGCCCCACAGAGATTAACCACTCTCTCTGTTCCAGTTACAGACCAGCCCCTTCCCCTTCCCCTACACTTCCATCTCTACCACTATAAATAAGCATGCTACAGTTGCCAGCCAGTCTTTTTCTCCCATCAGGAGGAAGGCTTCACCTGGCCTCAGCTTTTTGTATCTCTTTGTCTGTCTTTTCTTCATTCTCCACTGTTCTCCCTTTGTGGACTCTTCAGCCATGCAGGCCACAGCAGGAGTTTCCTTTGACTATTTCTTTGTTCTGAATATTGTAATGTACATACTATATACAATTCCTCATTTAGTAACCAATTCATTTAACGACTTATATTGGTTCTGCCTATCCAGGAACAGTGGATATCTTTCCATTTTCTGATGTTCTTTTTGATTTCCTTTTTTAGAGTACTGTACTTTTCACTGTTGAAGTGTTTCACCTCCTTAGTATGTTAATTCCTGATTATTTAAATTTTCTTGGTCCTATTGTGAATTGTATTTTTCCATAATTTCTTTTTCAGTGGGTTCATTATTGGTATACAGAAACACTATGGATTTTTCTGTATTGATTTTGTATCTTGCTACCTTACTAAATTTGATAATTCAAGGAGTCTTTTGTTGGACTTTTTGTGTCTTCTATGTAGAGAATCTTGTCATCTGCATATAATGATAATTTGACTTCTTCCTTTTCTATACATATCCTTTTTATTTCTTTTCCTTGCCTAACTGATTTTACCAATGTTTTGAGTGCAGTGCTGTGTTGAACAGGAGTGGTGATAGTGGGCATTCTTGTCTTGTTCCTGATTGTAGAGGGAAAACTTTCCATTTTTCCCCACTTAATATGATGTTTGCAGTAGGTGTATCTTAAATGACATTTATCAGATTGAGATAAGATCCTTCTGTACCTAGCTTCTTCATTGCTTCTTGGCCTTTTGGCTAAGATCAAGTGTATACCTATCTTCTTCAGTATTTTTTTTCATAAAAGGATGTTGGATTTTGTCAAAGACTTTCTCCATGTTTTGAGATGATGTGATTTTTGTCCTTGCTTCTGTTTATGTGATGGATTACATTTATTGCTTTATATATATTGAACCATCCTCACATCTCTGGGATAAAGCCTACTTGGTCGTGGTGTATGATCTTTTTGATGATTCATTGCATCCTGTTTGCCAGTATCCTGTTCAGAATTTTTACATCTATATTTATTAAAGGGATTTGTCTACAGTTCTTTTTAGTTGGATCTTTGTCTGGTTTTGGAATCAAGGTAATTGTAGCTTCTAAGTATGACTTTAGAAATACTCCTTCCTGGGAAGTAGGAGGGGTAGGGGAAAGGAAAGAAGGGAATGGAATTAATATGAGAAAATGGAAAAATGGAAACAAAGTCTTTGTAAATAGGGAGGGATGGAGGAGTGGAAGGGAGGGCAGGGGAAGGGGGAAAAATAAGAACCAAGAGAGATTATGTAAAGGTACAAATTTC
The DNA here is from genome assembly GCF_000247695.1 of Heterocephalus glaber. Next base: position 5,341,588 of record NW_004624866.1, read on the forward strand.
CAATGATGAATGTCATTGTATTGTATGCCTAAAATGTACCAATGATTAAAATGAACAATTGATAATGTGAAAATAGGAAGAAAATGTCCAAAGAGTTAGGGGAAGTGGGAGGGGTAGGGGAAAGGTAAGAAGAGAAAGGAAAAATTATGAGAAATGGAAAAAATGGAAAAAAAGTCTTTGTAAATAGGGAAGAGAGTACAGGGAATGGGGAAAAAATAAGAACCAAGATACACCATGTAAAGGTACAAGTTCCCAATGAGAAATGTAAATGTACTGTATACCTAAAATGTACCAATAAAAGAATTTAAAAAAAAGAGAAATACTCCTTCCCTTTTGATCTCACTAAAGAGCTAGAAGAATATTGGTTTTTAGCTAACTCATATCACAGGAATATTGGTTTTTTTGTAGAATTTATCAGTGAATCCATCTGGACCTGGGCTTTTATTAATTGGTAGGTTTTTAATTATTCAATTTCATTGCCTATTATTAGATTTTTCAGGGTGTTTAAATCTTCTTGGTTTGGTTTTGGTAATTCGTATGTGTTTTGAAATGTATCCAGTTCTGCATTCTCCAATTTATTGGTACACAGGTTTGTGAAGTAGTTGTTAATAATCTTTTTGATTTCAGGAGTGTTCATTGTGATTTCACCTTTTTCATTTCTAACTGTATTGATTTGGATCTTTTCTTTCCTCTTTTTGGTTAGATTGGGTAAGGGTTTTTCTATTTTGTTTATTTTTTCAAAGACTCAACTCTTTGATACATTGATTTTTTTCCCCTCTCAATTTCATTGATTTCTGCTCTAGTCTTTGTAATATTCTTTCTTATACTAGCTTTAATTTTGGATTGTTCTTGTTTTCCTAGGACCTGGAGGTGCATCATTAGGTTATTTATTTGGGCTCATTCTATTGTTGTGATATGGGCATTCACAACTATAAACTTCCCCCTTAGGCCTGCTTTCGTTGTGCCCTATAAGTTCTGCTATGTTGTACTAGCTAGCATTATTGTTTAGTTCTAAAAATTGTCTTATTTCTTCCTGATTTCTTCTGCAATCCATTATTTATTTGAGAGTGTATTGTTTGGTTCCCAGGTATTTGCACAATTTCTGTATTTTCTTTTTGTCATTGATTTCTAATTTCATTGCACTATGGTCTGATAATATGCATGGTATAATCTCAAATTTTGGTATTTATTTAAGCTTTCTTTATTGGCTAGTATGTGGTTTATTTTGGAGAATATCCCATGAGCTGCTAAGAATAATGTGCATTCTGTTTTCATTGAATTGTGCACTCTGTAGAAATCTATTAAGTCCATTTGTTTGAAGGTTTTGTTCAACTCTGATATTTGTTTGTGGATTTTTTGCTAGTTGATCTATTTGTGGTAGTGGGGTATTGAGGTCCCCCACTATAATTGTGTTTATGTTTATCTACTTTTTTATGTCAAGTAGTACTAAGAATATATAAACTTTTTTCAGAGTATAAAAGAACTTAGAGTGATACCTTGGTTTACAAACTTAATTTGTTTTATGATTTTGGGGGAAATGGCTGCATTTAGGTCTGTGTGTGGAAGATGACTGTGGTCATTTGTCACCTGATGCTATTTGCAAACAGAAGCAAAATTTTGCCAAACGCTTTTATTTGTGAACTGAATTGTTTGCAAACAAGAGCTTTCATGAACTGAGGTATTACTGTACTTATTTTTATAGTTGGAAAATGAGACTCATAATACACTTATTTATAGCTTAATGGACTACTTTATTAATTTTTCCAGATAAGAACCTCCTCACATTAATTAAAGATGTGACATAGATTTATACATTTTACATGGTGAATATGGTTTTCATATATGTTATTATAATTTGATTACTTCACTAAGTTATTTGATGCAGACAAAATAATTTTCTGTCCTTTAAGATAAACATAGCTGGGCATGGTAGTGCACACCTATAATTCCAGAACTCAGGAGGCTAAGGCAGGAAGATTTCTGTGAGTTTGAGGCCAGTCTAGACTACATAGTGAGTTCAAGGCCAGCCTGGACCAAATCACAAGACTCTGTCTCAAAAATGCCAATCAATAAATCAATGAGTCCATCTATATAAAAGAAAAGTTCATATATGAATAAAGGTATTAAAGGAATGCCACCAAACAGTTAACCAGGAATAGAATTGTTGAAGTACAAGACTGCCTTTTATACCAGATATTAAAATTACTTGGTTATATGTATTAAATTTTATTCTTGTTTAATAATTTATTAGTTTACATCATTATAGTTAGTATCAAATTGATTAGAAACAGTATATTATACTTTTGATATTAACTTGGAACAGAAAGTACAAGTAATACATGTAATGAATATAACCACAAATAAACATGTTTCTTATAGTTTTTCAGTCTGACTTAAATCAATATTAATCATAATATGTTCTTTGAATACTAGACAACAATAGTTTAAACATTAGTAAGAAAGTATTAAAATTAAAATGACTCACTTTAAAAGGGGATTCAGGTATTTTATGCTAAATTTTCTGTTGATTTTACTTTGCTAACTGATGAGACTGTAAGAGTGATAACTTTACTGTTGTTGTACACAAGCAAGTATGTGGCTCTTAATGTGTAAAAAGGAACAAATGTAATGATTGTGGTCTTGTTCAAGGACAAATACTGATGATATCATTTCCACAGATGGCACAGTTATTCAGCTGTCCCTGTCAGTCTAGGAAGATAGCTCACTTAAAAAAAGACCATGAAGTAATTTGCAATTCAGGGACAGTATCTTTAAGGAAATGAGCTGGAAATCTACTGATTAAAATGAAAGGAAACACTGTGCTTTATTTTTTCTTTTTAACATTTTTGTTTCTTTAGTATGTATAACAGTTTGCATACCCCAGGTTGAGAACTTGGGAAAAGATGACTGTTAAGAAGTTTGCTTTTTGGAAAAATTCTTTTTTTTTTTTTTTATTAAATTCTTTTATTGGTACATTGTAGGTATACAACACAATTAAATTTCTCATTGGGAATTGTACCTTTACATAATGCATCT
>NW_004624866.1:5349323-5381959 GCF_000247695.1 Heterocephalus glaber
CTGGAAATCTGTTTGCATCTGTTTTATGGATTCCATTTGTTTCCTATGTTGGGATTCCATCCTGTTCCTCAGATCCTCTATTTTTTTATCTGTGTCTTCTCTAGATTTATTAATCATGTCTTGTACTATGGTCACAGTCTCTGCTGTTATCTGAGAAATTATTTCTGATTTCATTTTTTCCAGGTCCTGTTTCATTTCCACTTTAGGGAGTCCAGGTGGTTGAATGTTAGATTGTTCCATCTCATTTCCCTTTGGGGTTGCCTTCGGTGATCTGGAAGTCTGGTTTTGAGACTTATTTCTCATTTCATCAGATGCAGCATGCTGTGTCTTTGTTGAGGTAACTTTTTGTTCACCCAAGGGTCTTGAATTCTCAGCAAGCCACCAAGAAGCCTTTACTCTCCTGCTCACCAGTGCACCAATTCCTGGGTTCAGAGTGGTGGCCTTCTGGATCCCTGAGCTGACCTGTTGTCTGGGCAGGCTTCTGGCTGGGGCCTGTGCACACTTGGGATGCTATCTAGGGGTGCCTCCTTCTGGGGCCCCTATGTAGCTGTTGTCTTGGAGGGCCTTTGGCTGGGGCCTGTGCCCCCCAGTTCCTGTTGTCTGCACTGGCTTTGGCTATGGTCTCCATGCACTTATCAATGGTATCGCGGCGAGCCTCTGGGTATTGCTTGTGCAACTGTGTAGCTCTTTTCTGGGTGGGCCTTTGGCTTGGGCAGGTGTGTAGGAGCCTCTGAGGTCAGGGCAGAGCTCTGACTGGGATCCAGCTGCAGCCATGCTGGTCTGGGCCACAGCTGCTCCCCCAGATCCCCGCACACATAGAGATGGAATGGCGGGCCTATGCTTCCTTCTTGATTCCACCTTGTTACTTCCTTCTCCTTAACTAAGCATCTTGAGGAACCATTGTATTAGAGTGTTTCTGAAACTTGAGTATGTACAAACTGTATTTGTAGGACTTTGATCTGTTCTTTGCACCCTATGTGAAACTTGAAACTATAAAAGTTTATAAGAAAACATAGAAGAATATCTTTGTGACCTTGGATGAGGTAAATGAAAAAATAAGCCACATGTTTGGAAAAATGATATTTGTCAGTTGCATATCTTATAGAGAGCTTGTATCCAGAATGTTATGAACTCAAACTCAGTAATAACAAACAATCCAATTGCAAAATAGGTAAAGATCTAAATAGATATTTCACCAAGGTAGACATGCAGATGAAAAATAAGAATATGAAGAGATGCTCAATAGCATTATCAGTAAGCCAATACAATTAAAACCACAGGAGATACCACTACATACACACACTTAATAATTCAAAACTGGAGCAACCCAAATGTCACTTAGCAGATGGCATGCCTTAAAAAATTGTGTTAGTATACATACAATGAAATATTTCTCAGAAAAGGACAAACTATGATATACACAAAAACATGCATGTATACCAAATTATTATGCTGAGTGTAAGCCAAACAAAAATGACTACATACTGAATAATTCCATTTATGTAACATTCTACAAATTGCCAAGTAATCTGTAGTGACGAAAAGCAGATTAGTGGTTGTCTGTGGATGGGAGACGGAGTTAGGCCTAAGAGGAAGCATTCTGGGATGATGAATATATTCATTATTTTTATTATAATGACAGTTTCATGAGTGTCTACGTACCTCAAACTTACCAAATTATATCCTTAAATATGTGAAATTTATTATGTCAGTTATACCCTAACAAAGACATTTATTTATTGGTTTGTTTGCTGGAAGACTACATGATGTTTAATTTCATTCATATGACAGTTTTGGAAGGGCAACAGTAGAGGGACAGAGAACATCTAAGTGATTACCAGAAGCTGGGCATTGCAGTATTTTTGGTGATGAACTTTTTTCTTCTGTATTATGATTATAGTGATTGCATTTCTATAAATGTTTGTCAAAATTCACAGGAATGTACACTTGAAAGGGTAAATTTTACTGTATGCAAATTATATCTTAATTTCAAAAAATGGAAAAATAATCAAATAATTCTATTAACAAGTTTTTATTAAATTTCCATGTAATAGTACATATATAAAACCAAGCATATTTTATTCATAAATCAGATTTATTGATTATACATTTAAACTAAAACACATTTATAAATCAAAATTTTAAAACTATAAACTCAATATCATTCAAATAAACAGCCTTTATTTAATAAGATGGGCAATGTTATTTTGCTGAAAGACTTGTGCATATGGAGTCTTCCTTGGAACTACCACATAGCCACCCAACACCTAGCACAGAGTGAAGCTTTCTCTAAAATCATGTTATGGCTTGTGTAGGTTTCCCCTCAACTCCTTAGACAGTCATAGGTAAGCTTTTGGGAGGTGGCTGGATCTAGAGTGTGTGATGGGAAGATTAAATGTGTGATGCTGGGATTAAGGGTGTGTGATTACTAAATTAGCCCACTGATTGGTTTGGCATAGTTTTGTGTGGATAATGGGAAGGCCCACCATGGGTGTGAGTGCTACCTGCCCTAAGGGTGTGTAGCCTGCATAGACTATAAGGGACAGAAAGAGAGATGCTGCTATTGCTTGCTGCTTGCTGCTTGCTACTTCACTGCTTTGCTGCCTTCTGCCTTCCATAAACTGTTTCTCCTCTGTGATGCCCTTCTGCCATGCCACCCTTCCTTGGAGCCAGCCAACTGTGGACTGAGACTTCTACAGACTGTGAGCCAAAATAAACCTTTCTTCCTGGATGTTGGGTATTTTAATTAGCAATGAGAACAGTAACTAAGACAAGTCCCATCTTTGCTCCTGGATGATCCTTCTTATAACTCTTCCCTGTCTCCTGGGTCTTCACTGCCCCCTCCCCTTCCTGTTTCCAGCTCCAATTATATCTTAGCCTCGAGCATCAGTCACAAGTCATTTTCTGCTCCTGTTAGATAAAAGGGGAGCTTCTGATCCTAAAAACGGAAAAGGAGGAAAAGAATGGAAGCTGCCACATGGGACTGACTTAAGAATAGAAAATCTGGAAAACAAACTGGGCAAGTCACAGGCCCACAGAGTCAGCCTCTCCTATTGCTGAGAACATGTCTCCGTCACAGTGCCAAGAACCCTTCTGTGACCTCAGCCTTCCGTTGAGGCTCAGATTTGAAAGGGCAGGGAGTTGGAAAACCCTCTCACCCTTTGCAGTCTGTGATCCATGATCTCATGAATGTTTGCATCCTTGGTGCCTTCCAGTACCTGACATACATCCACTAATAATTCATAGTAAATGAGCAAATGAACAGACCAAGAAAATTCATTCCATTGAGTAGTACATGATTAAGTGGTACCACCTAATTTTTGCCTTAATTAATTTATCTGTGGGTGTGACAGTGGCATCTGATTTGTGCACCTGCTTAATAATACACAATTGATAGTTGTTTTTCTTCGATGTTCTGTCATCTGGAGGAGGTTTTGCGAGCTAATCTCCACACAGCTTTCTATCCAGCTTGTCTTACTGAAATGCTTCAGAATACTACGTGATTTTAGAATATAATATTTAGATTCTGCAATCTTGGTTAAGTTAGCAAATTTCTCTGAGATTCAATTTCTTCAACAGTAAAATGGAGATACTAATAGAACATCACAACGCTGATATAAGGATTAAAAGAGTCTATACAGGTGAAGTGCTTGAAACAGAATGCCACATATATTGACTATACTTCCTTCTCCTGTTGCTACTACTCTCCCTACCAGCACAGCCTTTGAAATATTTTGCTTTCTAATTCCCATGCTGGTGTGGTGATACAGCCTTGCCTAGCTGGAGAAAGTATTGTAAACTCATGCCTTTCTGCCTTGCATTCACTTGGGAGAACGCAACAACTTTCCATCCTGATTAATTTTACCTGGGATCCTCATAAGAGAATATTTCTTTTAAAGAATTGTTATATAAAATAAATTTGAGTGACTTACCAATTCCTGGGGACAAAAAGGATTGTCCTCTAGAGAAAATGGCAATATATTCTCAAAAGGAAAAATGGCACTAAATTAGAATGCCTTTTAATCATATCATTTCTACAGAATTTGTTCTTGAATGTAGAACTCTAGGTGAAAAGTGGCTTTCAAAAAGAGAGAGGGGGTACTTGTCCAGAGCAATGCTGCTCAATGGAAATGTGATGTGAGCGACATATGTAATTTTCAGTTGTTTACTAGCCACATGAAAGCATGTAAAAGAAATTATAAAGTTCATTTTAGTAATAAAGTTTACTTAATTTTGATAGCATTTTATTTATCCAGTGCTATAGTTTGGATCTTAAGTCCCCCAAAGCTGATGTGTAAAAGGTATGGTTCCCTATGTGGTGGTATTGGGAGGAAATGGAAACCTTTAAAAGGTGGAGCCTGGGGGGTGGTCTTGTGATCATCACTGAGGGCAGGGGTATTAGGACCCTGGCCCCTCCTCCTCATTTCTCTTTCACATCTCAGCCTTGAGGTGAACAACTGCACTCCATCATGCATTCCTTGCTATGATGTGCTTGCTGCCCTGCTTTGGGCCCAAGAGCAATGGGGCCAACTGATTCTGTTCTAAAACTGTTAGCCAAAAGAAACCTTTCCTCCTTAAAAGTTGCTGATATCGAATATTTGTTATAGTAACAGAAAGCAAACACACCCAGTATATCCAAGATGTTATAACTGCAACATGTAATCAACATAAAAAGTATTAATGAGGTATTGTACATTTTTTTGTATTAAGTCATCCATTTGAATCAGCCATATTTCAAGTGCTCAATAGATACATGTGGTGATACTAGACTCCTGTACTGGATAGTGCAGGTCTGGAGGACACTTAAGGTTTAATCGGTACTAGCTGTTGATGATGATGATGATGATGAATGCTTCAGAGGAAAAAAGTTATTTGTTTTATTCATTTTTGAGAGCTGTGGCCAAGTTGATAGGGTAACTGAGCCTTCATTCCCTTGCTAGCACCTGAAACAACGGGAAGATTTAAAGTGCCCTGGGTGGATAAGAAAGGGCTCTGAACTGGGAGCAAGGTGGACACATCTGCAAAAGCCCCTGCCCTGCTGACACCCACAAAGATAGCGGGAAGCAGAGGATGCCAAAAGAGTACCAGGCCATTGCACAGTGGGAGGTGGTAGTGGGCAGCAGGCTTCCTAGGAAGGCTTCTGCCCTCTGAGGCTAGCAGAATGGCACTGCCAGACACCATGGAAGAGCTGTAAGCAATGTGCTCTTCTTGGGATTTGCTGGTTGCAGAGCGTATGACTTATCCTGTTTGTGCTGCTGTAACAAAATATCAAGTGTAAAACAACAACTGAAATATACTTCTCATGTGGAATTTGTGGAGGCTGGACAGCTTAAGGTGCCAGCAGCTTTGATGTCTGGTGAGGGCCTTGTCCTTCAAACCCTTGTATTAGGGCCATTCATGAGGGCTTTGCCCTTATGACTTCATCATTTCTCTAAAGGCCTCATCTCACAGCACTGTAACACTAGTAATTCAGTTTCAACCTTAGCAGTCTGTAAATCAGATTTTTTAAAAAAGTGGTTATAATTTTTTCTCATTTTTAAAATTGTACACATTTAGGAGATACAATGTGATAATTTGATATAAGTATACAATATGTGATGATCAAATTCCAGTTCTTGTCATTTCCATCTTCTAAAACATTTATTGTTTCTTTGTATTAGGAACCTTTGAACTCCTTTCTATAATTCTTTTTTTTTTTTTTTTGGTACCAGGGATCGAACTCTGGTCCTTGTGCTTGCAAGGCAGGCGGCGGAACCACTGAGCTAAATCCCCGGCCCTTCCTTTCTATAATTCTTTATAAAAATGTAATAATTATTATAAACCACAGCCTCCCTACTGTGCTATAGAATATATAGTTCTAGAATGTATTCCTTTTAGCTGACTGTATTTGGTACCCTTTATCTGGTGGATTTCTTTTCTTCCTGTGAAACTTGCAGCTAATGTGTGGCGAGCTTGCTCCCCATTTGAAATATTGGAGCTAGCCAGTTAGGCTGTATACTAAATGAATCTACTCTAGGTTTTTGCAATGGAATTGTCTCAAGCTAGATTGTATATTAAATGAGTTTGCTCCATGTTTTTGGGTTGAATTTGTCTCCTAATGGCTTTAGATACGAGCCATTTACTATATGGTATTCACTATATAGTATCCATGGCACAGTGCTTGGGAGAAAAATCCATTATGTACATTTAAAGCTCCATTTTAATTCTATGAGAGTGAAATATGTGTCATGAAAAAGATAACACACTTACTCTGGTATCCAAAGCAAGAACTGCCTCCCACCTACAATTGATTGTTGTGTTTTATCTGGCTCTATGCACTTATCTCCTGTCACTAGGAGTTCCTGAATTAGGACAGAGGGGATTAATGGGAAGTCATCAGGTCCTCTACTTTGCTCTAGTGGCGCAGTCTGAATGGTGGATTCTGAATCATTCTCTGCAGAGAGCTCCCGGAGGCAACTGTAGGGATCTGTAAGCAGCTAGGAGTTTTGAATATTTAGGGGAGAATTGTGCAGTGCCATTCAATCCAAGCACCCAGCCCACTGCGCAGGCTGAACAATTTTAACATTCTGACTTCTCCAGAAAATGAAGTTCTCCCCATCCAAGAGTTTTAAATACTATGTTGGATATTATGGATACCCATGATTTACACAAGATCCAGTAATCTTAGTGAGAGATTTTTTGAAGTGAAGGAAGGAGGGAAAGGGCTCATGGGGCTCTTTGCTTAGCAATGAGAGAGAGAATGGAGGCTAACACAATGAAATATCAGCTGCTGTTTGACAACAAACAGAGACACCAGGAAAGCACAACTGTTCTTTTCCAACTGTGTTAATAGAAAAATCTGGTAAAGAAGAAAGATCAGTACAAGAATGTTCCACCAAGGAGATCCAGTTTCTCTAAGGAAATGTTAATCCCTACTCACTACAGGCTTCACATTTTTTAAAAAGTGACTCATCAGAGTATCACTGATTATTTTAAGAGTTTTAAAGAGGTTAATAGGTGTTAGAGCCACTTGAGTCTTCCTTGTTTTTCTTAGTCTTCCTTTTCATTTCTCTTTTCCCCTTCAAATATTTATAAAGAATATTAACGATCTAGACTTCATGAAATAAAACATTAAAATATATCTGAAGACTCGTATGTGGCCCTGTCTCCTCTTTTATCTCTAAATTTAAACTACGTTATTCCTCATTTTCATGCATGTGTTCCACTTACGATGTTTGTATGAATTCATAGATGAAGTATAGTATTGCCTTTTTTTTTTTTCTTTTTGGTGGTTTGGGGAATTGAACTCAGGGCCTTACATACGCTAGCCAAGCCTCTATTGATGAGCTACATCCTCAGCACCTGATTTTGCAAAGTTTAAGTTTTAAATGAATGATAACCACCAGTAATAGTTTATGTCTTCTTGTAGAAATTTCTATGAATATGAAGCATATAAATATATTTTATATAAATTAATATATAATATACTTTATCATATTATGTACTTTACTACTCCTTGTGTTTTTCACTTATTTTTTCTTAGGTATCTTTTATACTTAGCCACACAGATCTACCTCTTTTGTTTAAACATGTTAAATTTACCTTATTTTCTTTCTTTCTTTCTTTCTTTCTTTCTTTCTTTCTTTCTTTCCTTTCTTTTGTTATTTCATGATATGGGGATCAAACCCAGGGGTGCTCTACTACTGACCTAATCCCCACCTCCTTTTACTTTTTTATTCTGAAACAAGATCTTAGTAAGTTGCCCAGGCTAGCCTTAAGCTTAAGATCCTCCTGCCTCAGCATCCAGAGTCTTGCGCCACTGTGCTGGCTCCCAGCTTCTTTGTAATGGGGTAAGTTATTTACTTTTCTCTGTTGTATTTATTCCTTTGTTACAAAGATTGCTGAAGAAATCTATGCATTCATAAAAATATGCCTAGAACTAAATATTGGCTAGACATAGAGTTGCTAGGTTGCTAGGTTAAACGACCTTTTAGTATACATTTTGAAAGATATAACTAAATTGCTATTTTAAAAATATGACTTTCTATCTCTTAATATTCTAGATATTATCAAACCTCTTAACATTAGCCAATTATTGGTGAAAAATGGAATTTTATTATTTGAGTTTGCAGTTCTTGTATAAGATAAAAGTCTTCATTGGTCCTTTCTTTCCTCCTTCTCTTCTCCTCTTCCTCCTCCTCCTCCTTCTCTTTTGAACTACCTATTCATAACTTTTCTTCAATTTTATAAAATTGGATTACTTTTTCAAATTGCTACATAAGTGCTTTTGTATATTAGGGGAATTAACCCAATTCTCAATGTATTACAAAATTTTGCCACTTTATTTTTTTTTTGCCTTTGTTTGTGGTATTTTTAATGTGAAATTTATGAAGTAAATTTACCAGCCTTTCCTATGATTTCTGGCATGTATCTTATTTAAGAAAATATTTCCTCACCTCAAGAACATTTCCTTCTTGCTTGACATGGTGGTATATGCCTATAATCCGAGCACTTGGGAAGCTGAGGCAGGAAGATCATCATGAATTCAAGGCCAGCCTGGGCTACACAGTGAGTTTGGAGCAAGCCTGGACTACATTTTGAGACCCTGTCTCAAAAATCCAAAGAAAAAAAAGACAGAAAAAAAAAAGAATATTTTGTTCTTATACTTTCATGGTTTCATTTTTGTCATAGTTACATCTTGGATTTATCTACAATTAATATTCTTGAAAGAAACAAGATTAAGAATCTAACTTTCCAATTGACTAATCCCTGACACCATTTATTGACTGCTTTGTCTTTCTTGCTTTGATTGGAAATGCTGCTTTTCCAAGTTCTATTTTATTCTTCTATTGTGGTCCGATTATCTTCCTCCGAGTCATCTGGCAAGATGACAAACTATTTTAAATTTCTGTAGTTCAGTAATACGGCTTAAAGTCTAATAAAGCTAGTTTCTTCTGATTTGTATTTTTAGAGAGAAGCTGAAACTTTCAGATACTGGTAGTCTAAAAGACAACTGACTCACTGGAGTCGGTACTGGGTGGATTTGGTATACTAGCAATTAAAGTTCTATTGTGCTATAAAAAATATCCAGAGGCCACGCTGAAAATATAATCATTCGTTCCATCTGGGGGAGGAAGATGGCAGAGGAAGCTTCCTAGAGAGGATTTCCAGCATTGGAGTGATTTCTTTAAAGTCCGGAAACGTAGTGCCCTTTTGTAACAAAGGAGGCCCCATTCTTGGACAAGGTAGGTAAGAAGTCTGCATGGAGAAGCAGACTTCCTCTCCTTGAGGGCCAGATTTGCAAGGCTCCCAGGTGCTGCTGAAAAGCCTTCAGTGGCTCCTCATTGTCTCAGTTACAAGACTGAAAACTTAGGTTCTTTCTTGCTGTTCTTCCTTACTCTGTGCCGGGTCCTCATCACTCAAAGATTTTTTGAACAATTACAAAATCAATCTAGGGCATTGCTAATAAATCTGCCTCACAAAATTGAAGAACCCCAGACCCTAACATGGTTCAAATGGGCAGCCAACAGTTACCTCATAGGAATGTTTTCAGAGCCAGGAGACTGGATCAGAGATATTAGACTTTGGTCCACTTTTCACTGAATTCCACAGTGCAGTGAAGTGTCCGGGTGGAGTCACGTTTCTATCTCTCAAATGAGCATTTTTGAGTCCTTAAAGTGTTCTGTGGTCATTTGCACTGGTTGTAGGGGGTTTTCTGGCTTGGCTGAGATTTCAGCCTATGCGGTCCAGAGGACAGGCCTTAGGGGCTTCTCCAACACCACCTCCTCATTGCCACTTGAAGGTAGCCACACTTCCCTGGCCTAGGTGGGGAATGAGGTCTGTGTGACCCATGGGACTGCCACAAGTTCTAGTGGGACCATGTGTTGATCAGCCAGATTGAAGTGTACCCCTCTTCCCAGCTCACACTCAGTGTCTTCACTAGCTCCTTCTTGAAGATGGGTATAGTCCTCTTTATGTTTACAGTGTAAGCCAACAATAAATACCATATGGTGAAGTCCTAATAATCCAAGTTGCCTCAAGAAACAAGCAGACTCTTGAGTAAAACCAGCACCATAGACCCCAAACAACTGTCACGTCTCAGACACTTCAGAGGAAGTTTGCTGTTTGGTAGCCAATGACCTTTCAGTGTGAGCTGGCTCCTCAGAGGTCCTGGAAGAGAACCAGCTGCTTTCCCAGAGTCCACTGGGGTGACTCTGGACAGCTGTGTTTGCCCAACTGTTTGATGTCACCTCTCTATTTAGTCCATGGGCATATCTGAGAAACGAAAAACAAAACAGTGAAAAATTTTAAATGTAAACATGATATGGCAATGAATTGGTTTGTTGGCTTGGACTGCTCCATAGTTTCCAGGCTGTGGCCAGAAAGGGGAAGCTACTCCAGATTTGGGGTGTCTATTTCTAACTCAAGGCCTTCAGAGGTCTGGATGACTTTATCATGTAAATCCCTAGGGTCAAGCCTTGCTCTTTTAGAGCATGTGTGTCTGGACAGAAAAGGAGGAAAGGCTAGTTATGAGAGAGTGATGGGTAACAGAATGGTTCAGTGGAGGGATAAATGAACTCAGATATCATCAGAGAAGGAAACAGAGATCCTCTAGCATGGTAATGTGGTGTAGTGGTAAGAACCCTTAGCATATCTGGGGAGCAGCTTTCTAATTCTTCTCCTATGTTGGCCAAGATACTTTATCTCTAGCCTCAGTTTATCTCAGTTTGCCCGTCTGTGCAAGAGGACGATCCTTTTATTACATGGTTCCTGAGGCCTTTTTCTAGCTGTTGATTCTAAGAGCCTTAATAATCTTTGCAAAGTTAAAGACCAAAACCTTCCCAGGAGAGCCTGAATTCATCTATGAATAGGGCTTATCAGTGGTTTTGAAATGTTGTCTGATCTGTGAAGTTTATATAAATGTTGCCATTGTCTAAATCTCCATATACCTTATCGAGGACTCTTTGTACCTCCAGGAGGACTGGAGAGATAATACGGTTTGATGTTCTACTCACAGGAGCACAGGGAGTTTGACATACTTTGAAATAATCACCTGCACTTTTAGAGTCTGAGTCCAGCTCTTACCTACCACTGCCCAGGGATCTTGGAAGAGGAGAAGGTGAGCAGTGAGGAGGTGCTGGGAGGTGCTCCAAGCAAGGATGTGTGACCAAGGGCACGGAAGTGTCCTGTGTTGAGACAGTGCACTGAGGAGCCTCTACAGCACAGGGCAGATGAAAGTGAGTAGACAGTAGGTTCAGCTGTAAGGGAATTCAAGTTTTGCTTTACCTCAATTATCTGCTCTCTTCTTCCTTAGTAACCCAACCCTGATTTTTAGCTGAGTTTTTTGCTGCTCAGAATTAAAGAAAACATTTTTCCAACCTCTTTTACAGTTTAGTGTGGGCATATGAGTGATTTCTAGCCAATGAGATAGAGGCAGGGATGATTTAGGGTTCCTGGGATGGACATGTCCATTTCCCCTCTTTCTTTCTAGCTGCTTGGAATGCAGATGGAATATGTGCAAGCCAGCTTTCCATTACTGTAACAAATGCCTGAGATAAATAAACTTGTAGAAAGAAAAGTTTTATTTTGTTTTACAGTCTTGGAGGTTTTAATCCTCGACTAATGTAGCTGCATATCATGACAGGAGCATGTGGCTGCTCAGCTCATGGCTAAGAAGCAAGTAAAGGAAGAATTGCTCAGGGCCCCAGGGTCCCCTTCAAGGTCATGCCCTCAGTGACTGGAAGATTTCCCACCAGGCCCTACCCACTACCTTCCACTAGGACTATGGGCTGGGGACATAGGCTTGTGGGGGAAGTTCCAGACCCAAACTGATGGCTGGAGTCCTAGCAGCCTTCTTGGACTAGGAGGTGATTTGAGAATGGACACAACTTTTTGAAGTTTATGAGAAGAAAAGCAGGAGCCTAGGTCATTAGTAATGTTTAGAACTAGCTGGAGACTGCTTATCTCCAGACTTATTTTATATGAGAATTTTAAGGTACAACTAGTTAGTATTTTTCTGCTCTATGTATTCTACCTGATGATAAACTAGGTTACAGTAGGCCTGAAATTCCAGAATAAAATGTTTGGATTTAATTCTATAGAGACTAGGAAACCCTATAAAATTGAATATATCAATTATAATCTGGGCATCTACCATACTATGAAAGATGCTAGAGGGATGTTAAGCTAATTTTCTGAAGACCTCAATACAAAATATTAAGTTAAATTAAATGGCAAGTACAAGGTTCCTCTATGTGGTAAGATATCTGTTTGGCACATCACATATCATTAGAAAAACAGCCTTGATTTTCTGTTCCCTGCCCAAGAACAGCTAGAGTATGTCAAGTTCATGACAGTGGATAAGGGAGGGAACAGGGCATCTTAGGGTCTCTAATGCTCGCTTCAAAATAAACTGGGAGCAAATAGAACTCCCCTCACGTTCCCCTATCACACGTACCCTGAGCTTGACTCAAAGATGGAGTCGCTGCCCCAAAACTGATTTTCTTTTTTTTTTTGATTGAATAATAAAATAGAAACTTTATTACATTTTCAGGCCTTTTAAAATATGATAAAAGGCAAAAAGTTTTCAAAAGTTTTACAGTTGTACATGCTAATGTAATATTCTACTATTTTATTTTCCAGTTGTACAAAATACATTATCCAAGAGTTACAGAGTTTGAAAAATCTGACAGTTTAAGGACATTTTTTAAAATGTCTGGGTGACATAGGTAAGTTTTGAACTGAAGGTTGGCCATTTAAATGAAATATTTTGGCTTCCACTTCTAACGCCTGCTGGCTACATTAAGAACTAGAAAGAAGTGTAATGTCATGTCCAACTGTCTTCTCTGGAGGACTTCATGACTTTTACAGCTTTTTGCCTGGACTCTACCTATTCAGTGCCCTTAAAAGTCATTTTCAAAAAAAAAAAAGTCCTTTTCAGTGAACCACTGCTTAATAATAATCTTCCTTAAAGATCTACTTCTAGTTGAAAATATGAAGGACATAGTTAGAAATATGAAGCAAAGATCCAGTCAGAGTGTTACAGAGCTACGTTGGAGGTATTTTTAAATTTTTGTTCTGTGGTGCTGAGAATTGAGCCCAGAGCCTCCTGTATGGTAGGCAAGTGCTCCGCCCCGATCTGTATCCTCAGCCAAAGTGGAATTCTTTAGTCTGTTCTTAAATATGGTTCATTATGACATAAATTATTCTTATTTTGAATTACAACAATGTTGCTCAGGAAATCAGTATTTTTCTTCTAAGTATGTGCATATTGCACTGTTAGATTGTACAAAGCTGATTTTCTTATAAGCTCTCAGGTGAGGCCAAACTGTGGCCCATGAACTATACTTTGAGTGGCAAAGGTAGGAAATGTCACCTGTCCTACGAAGAGTTTAGGCTCACCATTAGCCCTGCGTGTGGATGACAGTGCACAACAAGGAAAGCCCTGAAACCACAGAATGTCTGGGCTACTCCAGTGCTAAAGACGGGACATCCAGAGTGGAGACTTCTTTATATTTCTAAGTACTCTTTTTCCAGGAGTAAGTTCTAGTTAAGATGGTGAAAATGATGTGAATGATTTTAATAGTCTTAATGATAGCTAACCTTTTTTTTTTAACTATTTCCCATATATCAGGAATTATAAAAAGTACATTACATACATTATATTATTTAATACTAACAGCAATTCTGTAAAGTAGGTAATAGTCTAATCTCCATATTTCACATGAGGAAATGAGAAGCTAAGAAATTTTCTGAAGGTCACACAGCAGGCTCACAATAGCAATGGCAAATATTTCCCTATTAATTGAAGAAGGTTAATAAATCCTCCACCCTCCAGACAGGTGGAAACTGAATCAAAGTGCTGAGCAGAGAGTTTTAGGGCAAGAGTAGGATTTATCTGGCTATTTCAGAAAGCAGGACAACAATTTTAACTTCCTGGTTTTGAGGATGTTTTGACAGTGCCCTCCCAGCGAACTACAGGGAGAGAGATAAAATAGCAGAAATACATGTAAGTTATCTTTGAAAAGCAAATGTAAATTCTGTTTACAAGATTAACTTCTTTCTTAAAAATTCAAAGTGAGGGGCCAGGGTTTTAGCTCAGTGGTTCCGGTGCCTGCCTCGCAAGCAGCAAGGTCCTGAGTTCGATCCCTGGTACCAAAAAAAAAAAAATTCAAAGTGAGTACATTTGGGATATGGAGACAATTACAATGGCTTTAGGAAATGATGATTCAGGAAAATGATTCAACACAAGATAACAGTCAGTGAACTATTTTGAGATGTCAGAGAATTTTAGAGGTAGAAAAGACCATGGAGCAGGCTGAGGTCCCCTAGCATTCCCAGTCAGGGCCTGAGTAGTCATCCTTCTACCTTCTGAGCTATAGCAACCACTGTCTCACCAAGCAAGTTGCTCCTTTATCAAACAGCTCTTGCTCAAAAGTCTCTCACCTTCTCCGTGACTTTCTTGGCCTCCCTTGAGCTTCTCCTGCCCTTTGGAAGTGGCCCTGTCCTCCACATAACAGTAAAGTGTGCCCATTTTCTAGTCCCAACTTCGAGGTTGCCTGCTGGCTGAAAAGTAAATAAATCACCCCCACCCCCACCCATGTATTGGGGGAAGGAAAAAGACAAAGTCAGGAAACTACTCAAGGACCGACCCACTCCTTACTTCTGGTGTGGACCATGCATATCAGTGCCCACCCTTCTGAGTGTGTTTGTTTTAAAGGTCATTTTGCCGAGTGGTCTCTACCTGGGAGCATCCAACTTCTCTGCCTACTGCCCATGACTTAGTGCACAAAGGAGATGAGGATGAATGGGAAGGGAAGGCGAGTGCCTTTGGGTTCCTTTCAGCTCATGGAGCCTCAGAGGATGGGCCTGCCCCAGCCCTACTCATTCTCCAGCACCCAGAATGCACCCCCAAGCTCTGAGTCAAGGGTAGGGCTGCTGACCCCAAACCGATATGAGGCAACAGAGTCACTCAGTAAGAATCAGAGACAGCAAGTTGCTGCAGTCCCAGAGGTGCTCACTAGTGACAGGGGCACCGAAGGGAGACTGCAGCCCACTGTGGTCAGTCAGACATGAGAGCCCAGCTGTGCATTCAGGAGAAGGGGCTCTGGCATCACGGTGCAAGCTTATTGGTTGAGCTACTTGAGCAAACTTCCTTACCTTCTTTGCCTCTTTGATGCTCCATGCCTTTATCAGTCCGATTTGAGGATTTGGGTAAAAGCCCTGCCCTGACTTGCAGGCTCTAGCACATGATGCTTACTCTGTAACTCTCAGTTTTCTTTCTTGGCTCAAACTTTGAATGTTGAGATAAGAAACCCGTTTTTGAATATTATTTTCTTGAGATTCCCCTTGTGAAGGTAAGGGAGGGAGGGAGGGCGGGGGGAGAGAGAGAGAAACAGAGAGACAGAAACAGAGAGAGAATTCCACAACTGAATCAAAGGCAGCAGGGGTAGGGTATGGAGAACATTGGTTTGGTCATCGGAGCCCATGGACCTCTAGCCCTGGGTTAGGCTGCTGTCTGGCTGTATGGCCTTAGGAAAGCCATTCTAGCCCTCAGGACTTCATTTTCCTCATGTCTAAAATGAACACCATCAACAGGAAGTAATTTCTAGTGTATGCTGCTCAAACCTTGATCCTTGTTCTCACTTATTCAAGTTTATTGTGTCCCTTTCCCATGCGAGGAACTAGTTTACAGTGAGGGACAAGCCCTGGAAGTCACTGTTCTCAGATGCCTTTGCTCTGGGGAAGAAGACAGACTATAAACCAAGAGACAAATACATGGCTAAGCGTCAGAAAGTGCTGAGCACCATGAAAGGATCAAGCAGGAGAGTAGAGTGACTGGTGGTGAGGTACCACTGTTTGAGTAGAGGGCTTCAGGACAGGAGGAGGAGCCCGGTGAGCATCTGAGGGAAGAACATGTGGGCAGCAGGCACCACAGGCCTGAAGCCCGGTGCTCCCAGCAAGAAGGCTGTGGACAGTGGTGTGCAGTCACTGGCAGAGGGAGGTCCTGGAGGGGCAGGAAAGGGCTGGTAGGAGGAGACTGGGTTTCATTGGAAGTGTGAGTGCTTTAGTTTTACTTCACTTCCCAAAGCTTTATTTTAGTACAGTCCACATGCAATGGGAAAACCCTGCTTGTCTCATTATCTTCCCTTCTCTTGCAGTGGTGATGGTTTTGACCACTGGAGAGTGGGAGTGGAGGCTGTGGGAGAAGAGAAGCAGTGAGAGGGCCTGGTAGGTCTCCTTGGGGACATGTTCAGTTGGTGACAGAAGGAAGGAGGCTGGGAAGGGCATGCATTCTAGTTCATCCTGTGTTTTTCAGCTCTGAATTTAATATGGGGAATGAGGAGATAAACACCATTTTCTCCCACCTTTCTTTTACCCTTGTACTTGCTTCTCAAGATAGAACCCAGAGAGAATTGATGCCAATGCCTATGATTGGTCTCTCAGCTTACTTTAAAAATACTTGCAAAGCTGAATAATTACATGTTGTACAGAAATTGCTCCCATATTACCTTCCAAAGTCATTCTTTCAGTAACATCTTTGACAGCAAAGAAGAACAGTTACTACTTTCCTAGTCTTAATTTTCTCTGAAGGTGTTGGTGCTATGATGTGGGCAGTGTGGGTTGTGCAAATGGATGCCTACTTTCCAGAAGGGGCATGGGCAAGTTCAAGTGCTGAAAACCAAATAACAGAAGTAAAAATATAAATTAATTAGTAAATAAGAAGCACAAGCCTGGGGATAGAATCATAAATCCAAAGCAAATGGCAAACACAAATGATAAATATTACTCAGCTATGTCCCAGACCTTGGACTAACCCTTAGTTAGGTTGACTTCACCTAAATTTGGACCAAGTATGAAGACTCCAATTGGCTTGTATGAGTTTTATTTCTTCTCTTAGCTTGCCTTTCCTGGAAACCTAGAAGGAGGGAAAGTTCCAGCAAGCAGGGAGTAGAAGGTAGGAGAGGGTTGTGGGGAGAATGCTGCCTATTCCCTAATTAGCCCCATAGCATCCAAAACTGGGACTTGAACTTGCTCTCTGTAAGCAGTGGAGCCTCTTTGGTAACCTCTGAGAAGTTTACAAAGGGCATTGCCCAGTCCTCAGAAGTAATACCCTTTCTAAGATTTATCTATGTGGACCACGCTGAATCTAGCTGACACTCCCAACTCAAAACTTTCCAAAAACACCCTTGATTTTCTTGCTACTCTTCTTCTATCTCTACCTTCCAACCTCCTTCCTTTCTTTTTACTTGAGTAAGTCAAGCACATCTCTCCCCTAGGGTCTTTGTATTTGCTGTTTCCTCTGCCTGGGGAAACAGTATCTCCCTCAGACACACTCGGGCTCATTCTCTCATTTTAGGACGTTGTTCCGACTGCACTTATCCGAGTCTCCCTGACTCTACCAGACCATTTGTCTCTGCCCTATTAGAATAGTTATCTGCCTCCCTCACTAGAATGGAAGCACAGGAGGGGGAGTTTGTTTGTTCAGTCATCACCATGTCTTTGTCACTGCAAATGGTCCCTAGCACACGGTTGGCACTTGATAAACGTGAAAACCTGGAAAGATGCTTTAGTTGTGGGTAAAGCTATCCTTGCTGGCTGCTCCCTGTTAGGCCTGTGAATGGCATGGGCAGGGCTCACATGCCTGTGGATGTCATCTGCAGTGATCACATGTCCTGGTTGTGTATGTCTGGGGTATGTTCATGTATGTGTATTTACATATTACGAATAGCCTCATAAAAGTGCTACTTTTACTTGATTTTTGAAAACTACAAAATATCCAAGACTAAAAAGTCAGACACCCATTTGGCCACCAGATGGAGGGAAATGAGATTATTAGCCTTGCAACTGTCTCTGGTGCTCAGGGAAGCAGGCTGGCATGCCTTTCTGCCTTCTCAGACTGGCCAGTAGGGAGGGGATTTGCTTCCCAGGAGGCACCTGGCCTTTGGGCAGTGTCGAGGATGGGTTTCCAAATGGACTGCCTGCAAGCTCGTGAATTATAGCATATGGACCTGAACCTCATGTTTCTCACACAGCTAAAGAGCTCTCTGGCAGCTAGCACATTAGGTTGGGGAGTTAATCAATTGCTTGTGTACTTGGTGTCCCTGTTTACATTAAGCAGCTGAAGATCATAAAGAGACTTAAAGACCTCTGAATTCTCTTCCCCTAGTTTCTTCTTTCTTCCCCAGGAGGCATAGCCTATGGCCTATGAAATACCCATAGGCAGTGTCACGGGGAAGGTTACTACCTTTCTGTCATCCTCACAGCTTTCATCGATGAGAACTTTCTGGTCTGCCTTGCATTCATAAACTGTGACATCATTTACCATCTGCGAATCCAATATTCACTCAGAATGTATATTTTGAACTTTTTAGGTTATTCCATAGCTATTTACTGAATGTGTAACATTTAAACAAAATTAAATTGCTTTTCAGGAAGGGGATAAATTGCACAGTTCAGTGGTAAGCTTCTACTGGGATAACCCAGGGGAACTCCTTACAACCACTGGGGTTCCAAAGACTGGTCAGAAAAATCTCTAGGCAAGAGTATTTTTAATGCCAGGTGTAGTGTCTCACGCCTGTAACACTGGCACTTGGGAGGCTGAGGCAGGTGGATTGTCATGAGTTTGAGGCTACCGGGGACTACATAGCAAGTTCAAGGCCACCCTGGACTGTACAGTGAGACCCTCTCTGTACAGAGAGAGGAGACAGAGAGAGAGAGAGAGAGAGAGAGAGAGAGAGAGAGGGAATTTTTAAATATTGAAAAATGTTCCGGTTTGTATCAATAGCTGATTTTAAGTAACATGCTTCCAAGTTAAAACAGTCTAGTTAACCCTTTGGCAAGCTACTGGAATTCATACTGCTTGATGGGTAGAGGAGCCTGTGTGTGGACTCAGGAAAAGGGAAGGCCCAGGGTAACCAAGTGTCACACCTGAGACACTTATGCCCGAAACCGTGCATCCAGATGGGTCAGCCTTCTCTAGATTTCTCTGCATCATATTGTTCAAACCTTATCAGATAACAGAACTGAGTACTGAACATGAGGTCTTTGGTCAGTGTAGAAGTGGCAGGAAGCATTTCTCTTTTTGGTGACTGATTTGAAGCCTAGCCTACCTGCCCCAAGAGCTGGGATTTTCTGGATCTTTATTCAGGCAAAGTGGGAGACAGATGGGAGCACATAGTCACTCTCTTTCCCAGCTCATCCTTGAGGCATCTGTCTGTGGCTGACTGGTTGCTTCTAGAGCCGGTCATGTCGATTCTCGGTTAGAAATGACTTAATTTGCATCTACAGATTAATAAAAAAATACAACTTTTTCTAGTGACGTATAAATTGCTTACCTTTGAAGTTACACATTTTGAAGAATTTTAAATACTCTGAAAACACATAACTTTAATGCCTTGACTTTTGTTTTACTATTTTTTCCTTTTGTCATCTTTCTGTTAACTGACATGTTTAATGAGAACATGATTATTTTCAGTCAAATGGTTGCAAATACAAAATAGTTGTGTTAGCTTAATTGTAGAGGTCATAATAATATATCAAATATATATATTATATATTAATGTATCAAATCAAATGGTGTTGGTGTCAGAAATTTACACCCACACCAACTACACATGCACAGATGTGTGCTAATGTACAGAAAAGGAAAAAAACCTATTGACTACAGCTTTTATTCATCCAAATGTGAATATAAAAGTGATAATCATTTTTAATTATAAGGACTAATTTCTTAGTCTAGGGGTATAACTCAGTGGTACAGCATGAGTGAGGCACTGGGTTCCATCCCCACCATCACAAACAAAACAGTGAAAAGGATCAACTTCTCAGGCAAAAGAGTAAGACAAATCAATTGTCTATAACTTACGTTTTTTAAAAAAATTTTTCCTCCTGGACCATGGATTGAACGTAGGACCTTGCACTTTTGAGGCAGGCACAGTGCCTACTGAGCTAAATCCCTGGCCCTTTTGTTGTTGTTGTTGTTTTTACTTCTGTCTATAACTTACCTTTAAAAAACACCCCAAAGATCAAGTTTATAGCTCAAGGCTACTCAGAAGTAAGGGACAGATCTGAGGCCAAAGCTGTGTGGCCAGCTCAGGGTCTCAGGTCCCATAGGGTTCTCCGGGTCCACTTGCTGCTGCCCTGGTTTCTCACTCTGGCACCTTTGCCTGCCTTCTAAGCTGGAATGTAGTTCATTATTCACGGACTAAGGCTGGAGGTGGACAAGCAGTCATGGTGAATCTGAGTTGCTTCGAGATCCATTCATTTGCTCAAATGTGAATTCACTGAGCAACTACAGTGAACTGCGCTACAGATGAACAAACACCACTCCTGCTCATGGCCCAGGAGAGGAGATGAACATAAAACAAGGCAGGGGACCCTGTTGGCACAGATGCCTGGACCATCTAACAGAGACTGAAATTGAAATCCGAAAAGAAAACTAACCTTGTATACTAGGTTCCTAAGTCTGTTGTAGAAAAATACCCTAAATGGAGTGGCTTACAATAGAAATTTATTTTCCCCTAGTTCTTAAAGATAAAAGTTCAACACCAAGGGGTCCACGAGGGTGGGCTCCTCTGGATCCTGTGAGGAGAATCTTCCTTCCCTCTTCTGACTTCTGATGTTGGCTGGCAACTCACGGCATCCCTTGGCTGGCAGGTGGGTCACTGTGATCTCTGGCTCCATTGTCACATGACTGTCTTCTCCCCTGAGTACCTGTGTCTTCATGGGGTGATCTTCATTCTGTGTCTCTCCTCGTTTTACAAGAACACCAGTCATATTGGGTCAAACCTTTGTCCGACCTGATCTCACCTTACCCCAATTTCCAAATAAGGGTGAAATCTTAGCTTCTGAGGGCTAAGATTTCAACCTACCTTGTTTTCGGGGAGAAGGGACACAATTTAACCCATAACACCCTGAGGTCTAGCTTGAAAAACTAACACAAAGCCAGTTCCTGGCTTATTCCTTTTCCTCTTCAAAATCTCTGACTTACTGAAAACAATATTTTAAAAAATGCTGTAGCAAGATGAGTACAGTTATAAATATTGTGAGACACATAGTTTAAATTAACAAATTAGTTTATAACATAAAAACAGAGTGCAATTATGTGATTCATAAAGTAATTACAGATTTAACTTCAAAAATATTAATTTAGAACTGGGGATATTGCTCAGTGGCAGAGCACTTGCCATGTTTGTGTAAGGTGTGTGAAGCCTTAGGTTAAATCCCCAGTACTGCAAACCAAACCAAACCGAAAATGACTCCAAAACAAAATAAGAAAACTAATTTATGATATACTCTTAGAGTGAGATGCAAATGCTGAGTTCCCAGTTGAACAGGGGTTTATGTAAGCCCTGTTGGTTTATGTTGACCGGTGACTTGGTACCTCATGAGTCAGGACCTCACACCTACTTTAAGGGCCTTTGTGGCAGAGAGGCTGGGCAGTGCCTTTACTTGGAGAGGAGCCATTTAATCAAAGGCCCTGGCTCCTTCCCTTCTACCTGCTAAGCCACCATTCACTGCCTTCCCTTGGGCTTTGGCTTCCATGCAGCCTCATGCTCCTGACTCACAGCAGCGCCTGGCTGTTCCCTGCCCTCTCCTTGGCTGCATCCTGCCTGCTCTTGCCAGGTGGGGGGATGTGCTGCCGGGAGCCCGCAGGTGGCTGCTATTTGCAGCACTGAGCTCTGTGGACAACACTGTGCTTGCTCCAGGCCTTAAGCCTCTTTGCTCTTGTACAATGACCCCAGGAGGGCTCCAGGCCCAAAACAATTTTTTGAGTGCTGCAAGTGTCCCTGAGGCATTGTGATGGCTGCTGTGGTAAACTGTCTACATCTGACAGAGAGGGAATGCTTTGCCTGACTCTAGTGCCACTGCCCTAGAGAAACAATGATAACCACCATCCAGCTGAGCACTTAACTGTGTGTAAGGTGTTGTGTTCAGTGCCTTACATGAGTTCTCTCATTTAACCTGCACTAAACCTTATGAGGCAAGTATAAATATCATCCTCACTTTACAGATAGGGAATAGGAGGCACAAAGTGGCAGTAACATTGCTGTTGTTGGCATCTGTGCAGAGCCAGCTTACCTGTACTTGGATGCCGTGACCCCAGGGAAAAGACCTTTCATCGCTGTGGCTCTGTCTGGCTCCGTTTTGGGCTGGTATAAAAATACCGTCACAGGCCAGGTGGCTTATAAACAACAGACATTTCTTTCTCACAGTTCTAGAGGCGGGATGTCTTAGATCACAGTGCCAGCAGATTTGGTGTCTGCTGAGGGCCCACTTCCTGGTCTGTAGGTGGCCATTTTTTTGGCGTAACCCCACACAAAGGAAGGAGCAGGGAGCTCCCCATGGTTTCTTTCATGTGGGGTGCTAATCCTACTTGTGAAGGATCACACTCTCAACACCCACCCAAAGGCCCACCTCTAAGTAGCCACGCACTGAGGTTTATGTTTCAAGTTATAATTTTCAGACTTCTTGCGGGCTTCTTGCAGAGAAAGACCTATGGAGAATGATAGATGAATCTTGAGTGAGTATAAGGATGGATGGATGATAGAACAATAGATCGATCCCTGCATAGTGAGCTCCACTGGCTTGGGCAGGACGTGACAGGCCCTTCAGATAATGTCACAAACAGGTTAAATAAAAATTACAGGAGGCCATTGTTTTGGACTAAGCTGTACTGGGCCTCAACAGAACAGGCTAATAATCAAAATGCTAAATTCCAGTCACCAAACTGAAACTAATCTGTTTATCTGACCTTCCAAGAAATCAGGATTAGAGGATTAACAGCCAAATTTTCCAAATGGACCAGTTTCAATTGACGTGATAATGAAGTTAATCCTTACACAAAAGAAGGAACATGAAATAACCTGATGCTAATTAATCAGTTATTTTCCTATCGTTCTGTTTCCACGTCCTGGTCTTACAGAAAAGTAACACTGAAATGACCAATCCACTCTATTGTTTCTTTTCAGCTCTTTTGTCTATAAAACCAGTCTTCTGCTTGGCCCATGGGACACATTCTCTTTTATGGAATGAAATGTTGCCTGATCATAGAATAAAAAATAAAGCAAATTAAGATTGTTAAGCTGTAATTGATACACATGGTCACAAACATGTAGGGTAAGGGTTTGTGCTCTTGCGTGACATTACCTGGGTTTGAGTCCCAGCTCTATCACTTCTGAGTCATGTAAACTTGGGTCAGTTTTTTTTCCCCACATCTGCATGCCTTGGTTTCCTTTTATGTTTAAAGGGGAAATGATCATTTCACTCATGGAATGTTAAAAGACTTAAATAAAATGATGTATGTTAAGCTCTTAGATGAGAATATGTAAAAAAATTGTGCTTTCTAAATATCGGCTAGTATAATTATTACAATTATTTAACAATGGGCCTTACTTTTGTATGCTGAAGCTTTCAAAATTGGTTATCAGTGTTTCCTCTTAAGAGCCTCTCAGTCAAATGTGACAGATGAGGACAGTACTTGCCACTAATATACAGAGAGGTATTCTTCTCCAAGAATTTAGGAGCATAAGAAATGCTAGCCCCAGGGAGGATAGATGCAGAAGGGGTTGGAAGCCTGGGGCTTCTCTAGGCCCCAAGGAGTGAGACCACCTTGAGGGAAGCACCCCTTCCTCCTTTACTGTCTCTTCACTGGGTTGCTCTGGGCAATGACACCTCCAGGGTTTGACCCTGCCTTAGAAAAGTGCTCCTCACAGGTCTGTTGCTTGTCTAGAGGGAAGTGCTCCAGGGCTCTTTTAGACCCCAGGAAATGAATCTGTGATGGGGATGTTTCAGGGACTGCTCGGAGCACTAAAGGGACCCAACACACCTGTATTTTTGATAGATTACTCTAGTGGATGATGAGGATTAGATGATTCAGAGAGACTAGCTGGGAAGCGGTATTGATGGTCCAAATGAGAAATGTTGGTTGCCCTGAGACAGTGACAATGAGGAAAATGAGGCGAGGGATATTTATGAGGGTTTATGAGATATATTTATGAGGGCTGAGAGTTTCTGTTGCCTGGACGAACATGGCATGTGTTGGGGAGTTGGCTTGGGGGGGTTTTTACAGTCAGATTGGAGTGACAAGAAATACTTCCTGGCGCAGTGCTTCTCACACTTGAGCATGCATTGGAATCACTTGGAGGGCTTGTTAAAATGGAGATTGATGGGCTCCTACCCAAGAGAACTGACTCAAGAGGTTGGGCTGGGACTTGGGATTTTTCATTTTTAAGTTCCCAGGAAATCCCATTGCTGCTGGTGGTCCTGGAAGCACACAGGGAAACTTGAATGCAAAGCATGCACCTCAAAGTTATGCAAACGAAGGCAAGGACACTGGGAATGCACTATTTCATGAGTGTCATCGTTGAATGCCATATATGATGATGAGTAGTGTGCTAATTTTTTTATTTTTAACCTTGATTAGTACATGTTTCCCATATGTAATGACTACATTCACTGTGGCAAGTTGGTACAAATACATAATACTTCTGAATTCTTATTATCTTCCCTTCTCTTCCCCTCCCTTTCCTGTCTCTTCATCTCTTGGTCCCCTTTCAAGTTTAAAAACTCCTTATTTCCTATGATTTATCATCTATTTTGTTTTTAAATTTACTTATATTTTAAGTTCCTCATATAAAAGAAAACATACAATGTTTAAGCAAGTGTTTGTGTTTAATTTATTTCACTTACTATTATGTTCTCAAGGTGCATCCATGGTCCTACATATGACTCAACATCATACTTCTTTATGGTAGTTTAGTACTCCACTGTGTATATAGACCACATTTCCTTTATTCATTCATCTGTTGATGGACATGGAGGCTATGTACTTCAAAGATTTAGCTATTATGAGTAGTGCTGCTATAAAGTGGGTGTGTATGTATCTTTATAATATGATGTCTTTAACTCTTTTGGGAAGATACCTAGAAGGGGAATAGCTAGATTAAATGGAATTTTTATTTCCATTGTTTTGAAGAATCTCTGTATTGACTTCCACACTGGCTGTACTAGTGTACATTCCCATCAGTAATGTAGAGGGGTTTCCTTTTTCCCCACAGCCTCTCTACCATTTATTATCATTTGATTTCTTGATAATAGCCATTCTTTCTGGAGTAAGATGGAATCTGGGTGTTTTTTAAAATTTGCATTTCTTTAACTGCCGAGATGTTGAACTTTTTTTTCATGTATTTACTGGCCATTTGTATTTCTTCCGAGAAGTTGCCTATTTTTTATTGGGTCTTTTCTTTTGGGAGGGTCTAATATTTTTGAGTTCTTTATATAATTTAAACTTCTGTTCCAGATGGAGCTAGCAAAAATTTTTTCCCCTTCTGTAGGTTGTTTTTCACTCTGTTGGTTGTTTTCTTTGCTGTGCTGATGGTTTTTAATTTGATATAATTCCATTTGTTGATTCTTGGTGTTTTTCCTTGTGTAAATGAGGTTCTGTTCAGAAAGTCCCTGCCTAGGCTTACGTCTTCAAGAGTTAGCCAGAGTAAAGAATGAGAAACTAGAGACATTTATAGCTAAATGGATGCATATTGAGGCAATACTCTTAAGTGAAATAAATAGGACACACATGTGTAAATACCGAATAGTTTCTCTAGTGTGAGAAACTGAAAGTGTAAATAAGGATGAAAATGATTAAAATGAGTAATTGATAATTTGAAATAGGAAAAGGTCCAAAGGTGTAGGGGTGGTGGGAGGGAAAGGGGAAAGGAAAGAAGGGAAAGAAAAAATTATGAGGAAAATAAAAAAGGAAACAAAGTCTATGTAAATAGGGAAGGGTGGAGGGAGTGAAGGGTCCACAGGTAATGGGGGGAAAAATAAGAACTAAGATACATCATGTTCAGGTACAAACACCCAATGATAAATGTAAATGTATTGTATACCTAAAATGTACATATATATAAAAGAGTTAGCCAGAGACATAGAATCCCAGCAGTGCCTCTCAGGACCCATGTGTAGAAGTTCTCACAGGTTTCTTCAAGATTTGGACAGAATACAACAACATAGATGCCATGAAGAGCTTATTGTCATGGCCTTCCTCATGATAGCCTGCCCTGTTTCCTCCAAGGTATACTTTTATCTTGCTTTTTTCTCTTTTACTTGACTCAAGCTCACTTTGCAGAGCCAGTTTCTCACTTACTCTTCACTTTTACTTTTTCCAATAAACTTTGCCATTCTTTTTGTTCATTTTTGTTCAATTCTTTGTTTGAGATGAGAAGAACCTGGAATCTAACTCAAGAAGGAGAGGCGAGCAACCCAACACTCAGTAATGTGTATCTGTTGAGCCATTTTTAGAAGGAGCTACCCAATAACAGAAAGAAATTATAAAGATCAGAGCAGAAATTAATGAAACTGAGACTAACAAAACAATACAAAGAATCAATGAATTGAAGAGCTAGTTCTTCAAAGAATAAGCAAAGTAGACAAATTCTTTGCTAGCCTTACCCAAAAAAGGGAAAGAAAAGACCAATATCAATGTAATTAGAAATAAAAAATGTGAAATCACAACAAACACTGCCAAAATCCAGATTATTAATAACTAATTTGAGAACTTATACTCCAATAAATTGGAGAATCCAGAAGAAATGGATAGATTCCTATATACACATGAATTACCAAAGTGGAACCAAGAAAATACACATAAAATCCTTGAACAATCCAATAACAGACAATGAAATTGAAGTAGTAATAAAAAACTTATCAACCAAGAAACCCCAGGACTCAGTGGAGTCACTGTGGAATTCTGCAAGAGCTTCTGCAAGATCTAACACTAATATTCCTCATAGTCTTTAATGAAACTGAAAGGGGAGGAGTCCTGCTAAATTCATTCCTGGAAGCTAGTGTTACCTTGATTCCAAAACCAGATGAGGACCCAGCTAAAAAAGAAAATTACTGGCCACCCTCTTTAATGAACATAGATGCAAAAATCCTCAAGATACTGACAAAAAGAATGCAGCAAATCATTAAAAAGATCATACATCATGACCAAGTAGGCTTCATCCCAGTGGTGCAAGGGTGGTTCAACAAACCCCAATCAATAAATGTAATCAATAACTGTGATACATAACTTGTATCACAGTTATGTATCACAGTTATGTATCACGATGACTTGTGTTGAACAAGGAGAAAAATCATAAGACCATCTCCATAGATGCAGAAAAATCCTTTGACAAAGTCCAGCATCCATTCATGATTTTAAAAACTCTGAAGAAAATAGAGAAGGCCCTTATCTTAATCTGATAAAAACCACTATTGACAAACCTACTGCCAGCATCATATTCATTGGTGAAAAACTGAACGCTTTCCCTCTAACGTCAGGAACAAGACAAGGCTGTTCACAGTCACCACTGCTGTTCGATATAGTACTCAAAGCATTAGACAGAGCATTCAGGCAAGAGAAAGAAATAAAAGGGATACATATAGAAAAGGAAGAAGTCAAACCATTCTTATCTGCAGACAACATGATTCTTTACATAGAAGAGCCCAAAAATTCCACCAAAAGACTCCTAAAACTAACAAATTCAAGAAGGTAGCAGGTTACAAAACCAATATACAAAACTCAACAGCATTCCTGTACACCAATAATGAACCCACTGAGAAAGAAATTAGGAAAATAATACCATTCACAATAACATTAAGAAAAATTGAATACTTAGAAATTAACCTAACAAAGGAAGGGAAAGACCTCTATGACAAAAACTATAGTACTCTGAAAAAGGAGATCAAAGAAGACATCAGAAAATGGAAGGATATTTCCTATCTGGATAGGCAGAATGATCATACTACCAAAACTGATATATAGATTTAATGCAATCCCAATAAAATACCAACAGCATTCCTCATAGAGATGCATTCATTTGTTGACATTTCTGGCCTTCTGCTTACTGGTCAGTACTGCTTCCTTGGTCCTAGGGAAAGAGGTGCAGACACAGAGATACAGATATTGGCTTTAGAAGTGGTAGGGATGTATTTAAAGATCCAAGTTCATGACTGGACATAGAAAGTATCATCAGCTAATAATGGAACCTGATGCAGATTTTAATCTGCCTTTAGGTGGCCATGGTGAAGCAGGAAAGGGCCTTGTGATTTTAGGTTCATTCCCATTTTACACCTCTAGAGAAAGAGAAAGCTAATAAGGTTATTTGAGGTGCAGTAAGAAGGATGATTTTGGGCTCCTAGAAATGCCAAGAACTTAGCTTCTAGAAATAATGCGGCTTAGAGTTAATCTTTCCTATATGTGTGAGAGTTGTTTTGTTTTGTTCTGTTTTTTTTTTCTTTCTCTCTCTTTTTTGGAGGGTCCTATTCCAAGAAACAAATTTCAAACTGCTAATGAGGTCTTGGGTTTTGTTTTGGATACTTATTTGAGACTAGCACACTATTAGTTTATTATCTCATAGTTTCTCATTCTTCCTTTTTCTCAATGAATATTTTTATTGAATATTTCTTTCAATGCTGTCTTAGTCCATTTGAGCTGCTATACCTAAACACTGTAGACTTGGTGACTTAAACAAGAGAAATGTATTTCTCACCGTTCTGGAGGCTCGGAAGTCTGAGATCTGCGGGCAGATTTAGGGTCTGGTTGGGGCCTCTTACTGGTCTGCTGTGCCCATCTCCTCATTCTGTCCTCATTTGGATGAGTGAGCAAGTTCTAGACTCTTTCTCTTATGAAGACACGGTGGGTCCTCTACTCTCATGAGCTCAGCTAAACTTCACTACTCCTAGAGGCTCCATCTCCTAATACCTTCCTATTAAGGGTCGGGGTTTCACTGTATGAATTTTGGTAGTGATATGCAATCTTTAATACTCTTCCTGGAAGGTCATATTTTCCTGGGCATCTAAATTGGATTTGTGTTTTACTTTTGGCTTCTTCCAGTCTCTGTAGCCTTGGATTCATTTTTAGATCAGTTGGAATGAAAGTCCTTTGCCGCTGTGTAGAGTTTAAGTAAAATGACAGAGAAACCAAATGCTTCTGCCACTTGTTAAGCTCCTGGGGGGGTGATAGGATGAGGCTGGCTTGCAACTAATCATAACACATGGAATCACATTGAAAGGTCTTTCACTGCTTTTTGTAGGAAGCAAAAGGAAACAGGAATAGAATTTTTTAGGATAAAAACTGATTATTAGATCTCATCATTTCTGGTGGAGCTCTAAGGTTCATTGAAATTTCGCATATATTGTCCTGTCCAGAGAAATTTCCCATTAAGTACTGATTAGCTTTAAATACATCTTAAAAATAAAAATAAGGACTATCATTCATATTTGTTATATTGCTTTGAGGTGCAATGTAATACAAAATAGTGGTTTAAAAATAATATAAAATATTTTTCTTGGAGATCAAATTGTTCTTGTTTGAAAGTTACTAAATGTCAATCTTCAGCTATAAATTCATCCTGAGACCTAAGATATGGAACATCTATTTATGGAGGATTAGCTGTGGTGTCTGTCACTCAGCAGCCTAAGGGACTGGAGAGGGCAAGTGTTAAGGTAACCCTCACCCATGGGAAGACAGGTCATGCAGTGAGAAAGCTGAAAGGGTTGTGCAGCTCACTCATTTTACAGATGAAGAAAATGAGTCCCAAAGCAGGGTACTGACTTCCAAAAGTAGCAGTTAGTTGTAAATTAAATGGCATGTGGGACAAAGATGGGGAGGATGGTAATCTGAGCCCCTTTGTCCAGCACTGGCTGCCAATTCTATTCTGTGAAATCAATGATAGAGCTGTTTTTTTGTTGTTGTTGTTGTTGTTTTGTGTGTGATATTGGGAATTAAACCCAGGGCCTTCACACTGAGCTTCATCCAACTTTTTTTTTTTTTTTGAGACAAGGTCTTGCAAAGTTGCTCAGCTTCCCAGTCTAGGTTTGAACTTACAATCCTCCTGCCTCAGCTTCCC
This sequence comes from Heterocephalus glaber, assembly GCF_000247695.1. The sequence goes on from NW_004624866.1 coordinate 5,379,197, forward strand.
AAAGTGCTAGAACTACAAGCATGTACCACCATGCCTGGCTTGTTGTTTACTGTCTATTTTTGCTGTTGTCAAACTTTCAACTTCAGATATTATACAATTGATTATCAAAATTAGTGCAGACAAACCCTCTCCTCTTCACTTTCTTTCTGGAAAAAACCAAGCCAAAACAAAACAAAACAAAACAGCAAAACTCTGATTTGTTCCCAGATACTTTTAGTAACAATGATGGAAAACTGAGTAAGATATTCATTCAAACTCTTTCTGGTGGGTTAGATATTTCTGACTGCTTATTACCTCATAAAGAGCATTAATAACTATGTAATCAATTTTTTAAACAAAAACAAGAACCACTTAATGAATTATTGTCCAAGGATGGGTTAGGTGGGTTTGTTTGGTGTATAAAGGACCTCAAAATGTCAGCTCCTCCACATACCCTTCTCTTGCTAACTAGAAGTTATGTGACAGCCGCCCCCCAAGACCAGGTCATATGAAAACTAATGAACATGGAAATAGATGTTCAATTTTTTTAAATTGCCACCTGAACTAGAGGCACCTTTTATATAACAAATTCTCTGTCTATGTTCATAACTTCATAAGCATACCTAGATACATATAATGTGCAATTATCAAACACTAGTACTTTTTTTTAACAATTTAAGGACATATATTCAAATGAATACCTGGGAAATCATTTTCCTGGAAAAAATACACACATACAAATACATATATGTACACATACACATGTAATTTGTGTGCGAGGGGCAAGGGTTGGAGGTATTCTTTATGCAGTTAGTTCACAAGCCACATAAGAGAATGGGCTTTGCTACTTTATATTTCACGTGGAAACTCCTTAGAAGTCAGCAGATAAAAACTGGCACTTTTTGAGAATCATCATTTGCATAAACTGGTTGGAATGGGCAGAACATTGTGGTAAAGGTTGGTCATTTATTTGGTAACAGTTGAATATCTGTGGATAGTGGTTTGGAAGAGCCATTTTGGATTTGGCTGTGTAGGGGAAAGAATAGAAGCAAAACACAGAAAACCAATGACTATTCTGATTTCAATGCAGAGATCAAGAGGCTTGCAACTTCCAAGTTGGAGCTCTCTGAACAGTACAATTTTAAAAAAGAGCTCACTTAGAAACTTCTGTCCAAGTTCATGAGAAATCAGGAGCAGGAGAAGAGGAAACTAGAAACAGGTCAGTGGATAATTTAATATTTTTAAGTCTTTCTTTTCTATGTTTATGTATTTGTCATGGGGTCTGATTTTAAGGAACATCAGTAAGAGGATGTGGGAGTATCTAGAAGGAAGAGTGGGCAACATTATAGTGAAATTCACTGTGTCCAACATAGATTTTGAAAAGCAGATAACACTTGAGAGGTTTGATTATTTGAGAAATCTCTTTTCAATGTTCATATAAATTTGCATTCATACCTACGTTCCTGCTGTTATTGAATTTGCATGTTTCACAATTGAATGTATTTAATTATATACTTCAAAATGTATTTTTGATGTGTTTCTACTTAGCTATTGTCAGTTTGACTTAAAGCTCTACATTGAGTAGAACAGAATAGCAATATGACAGTGTCAGAACACATTTCCTATTGCTTACCAGAGTGTTCAGGGTTCTCCATTATGTGATTTCTACTTTACACTCTTCTATTACTTTGCTAGGCATACCTTGTACTTGATCTAAATGAGAAGGGGATCTAGAGAAGGAGGGATGGGGGAGAAAGGGGAAGAAAGGGAGTAAAAAGAATGAAGATGTGTCATGAACATGTACCAACTCCCCACGATGAATGTCATCATTACATACTGCCAACAAGTACTAATAAAAATTAAATAAACTGTAAATATTAGCTAGATTATTTCCCAAACACTCCACATGCCTTCCCACCTTTCTGTTATTGGTCATAGTACCCACTTATCCTGCAGTGCTCTTTCCCCTCTCCTTTCTGGCTTTTAATATCCTATCCAAAACTCACTGAAAATGCTAGCTCCATGCTTGAGGTTCAAGATGAATGACATTTATCAGGTTTCTGAAATGTCTGGTTTTTCTCAAAATCTCAATGAGTTTTACAAAACAAGTTAATAATTACAATAAAAATCAAAATCCCTAGTACTGCATAAAATAAAAATAAATCAACAATGGCAGTAAAAAAGAAATTTGACATGGTGTCTACTAGAAATTCTACACAAAACATCAGTCACAATGAAAAATAGTGCTTTAAGACCTAGAAATACACTTACATTATTTAATGAACAAGTTGTATATAAAGAAAGTCATAAAACTTTGCTAATGAATATAAAAAGGAACTGGATGCATTACACTGTGACAGTATAAACTCTTGCAAAAACAAATTTATAAATTCAATGTAATCATTTTTTCCCCCATTAAATTTATTGGTACATTTTAGGTATAAAATACATTTACATACATCATTGGGCTCTTGTACCATTACATGAGTATCTTGGTTCTTACTGTTTTCCCCTTCCCCTGCCCTCCCTTCACCCTCTCCAGCCTTCCCTATTTGCAAAAAGATTTCGTTTCCATTTTTTTCCTTTTCTCATATTTTTTCTTTGCCCTTCTTCCCTTTCCCCTGCCCCTCCCACTTCCCCTGATCCTTTAGACCTTTACTTCCTATTGCACAATATCAATTATACATTTTTAAAATTACAATATCAAGATCTAGGAGACATTACCACAGATTTTACAGATTTTAACAGGATATAGAAAGCATATTTTAAAAATCTGTTTTGAAA